>OY101448.1:14933204-15043923 GCA_956483635.1 Panzeria rudis | reverse complement strand
GAAAACAAGGAAAAAGTATATATTAATATGCCAATATTGTTGTAAGTATACTATTTGCTCAATGCAGAAACCTGTTGTAGGTTGTATAAATCCTGTTGGTAATTTTTCTATAAACATCTCGGCTGCAAAATTTTAAAACACAGTAACAGCTTAAAATGAAATTATTCAGGAACCGACAAATATTTTTATAGAAGCATATCGAGAGCCTATATTCAATAAACGCCAACTCGAAAAATTTAACTTCTCAGCAGAACGAAAAACTAGTTATTTCGCTTATTATTTTTAAAATAAACAATTATCTTGAAAACGGAGCAATTTTGAAAGACCTTTTTAATACTCTTTTCGTCCAATTTTTATAATTTTGGTGATAAAATTCTTTTTAATACTGAAATATTTGTGATAAAACTCTTTTTTAATAAAGAGATATGTATTATTAAAAGGAGCCTTTCAAAATTGCTTCGTTTTCGAAACCGATTTCCATCACATCCCTGAATGTACCTTCCATAAGAAGATTTGAATATTCTTAATAATTTATATACATATTTTGCACTTGTTTGCGTATTTTTTGTAGAACAGTATATCTATATTTTTCAGAGTTATCATGTTTAGTTCAAGTAATAGTTCTATTATTTCGGGTATATGACTAAATATCTATGTATATCATTAAAACATTGCTGTTATGGTTTATTGAAAAAAAGGCAAATAATTGTTTCTAATAATATGAATACGGCTTTATTGCTCAATTCTTCATTTAACAATGTGGTTTTTATTTCTAAAACTGAGTTGCTCTGAAATTTTCACCAAACGCGGAGAATACGTTAATTCACTATCGGCCATCAAAAATTCGAAAATTCGAGTTGACACATTTTGAATATAATCTATCTACATAGTAAATTTCAATACGGATTATGCAAATATTGTATGAAATATGAAAGTTAATTTCGAAATACTTATCACCAGGGCTCGGACTATCATGCAAATGCCTGTTTTTTGTGGAGATAGATAAAGAGGTGTTGACTAATTATCTATGCGGATCATCAAATTTTAAGTAGTTTGGCATCGATTTGTATTTGTATATTTTGGTGGTAAAACAAACGAACACATATACTGCTTAAGCCTTTATCGGCTTTTCTGCAGAAACACCCAGGGTCTTGGCAGGAATCGAACCTACGACCTCCCTGTTAATAGTCTGGCACACTATCCACTATACTACGGGGGTACCCGTAAGTGCATATTTTGGCAATAAATGCATATTTTTGGAGTTATAAAAATCTTTTAAATGCATATTTCTCAATTTTTGAAAAAAATATTAATAGGCCGATTATGGATGGCAGCCGAGTCTCAGTTGGGTTGCTAGTTGCTGAAAATGTTACTACTGATGGCAACTGAGATCTGTCAGTTTCTATTTAGTGCCTTTCTTGCAACCATAAATTTTCAGTTGCCGACTGAAAGTTCGGTTGCATTAAATAATTGACCCAATTATGTTTGTTTTATGTTTTTCTCTAATAATAAAAAAAATATTTTCATATTATTTTAGTTTTGGTACTTTGTTTGTAGGTAAATGCATATTTTTGCGCATTATTTTAGGTACATTTGCTAAGCGCTTAAAATCAATTTTTAGTTGCATGAAAGTCCGTGCCCTGCTTATTGCACTGTGTTTTGAAATTGGGCACCCGATCTTTCTAAAGCGGCCTTCAGACTATTAGATTTAGTAATAATACTTGTCAAAAACTCAAATCTTCAGTAAAAATCCAACAGTGTGAAAACAAATTGTTATGATTTTCAAGGAATTTTGTAAAAACTTGATTTAATAAAGCATTTTGCCACATATTCATAAACGATTATTAAAGTTAATGTTGGCTTAATGCACGATTTTCGTATGGAAAATTGGTTTGAATGCATACATACGTTATCTTTAACTATCACTTATGAATATGACTGTTTGTCTTTTAGTTTCTAAAATAATTTTCAAAATCTTAACAAATGCAACAAAACACATTTTTAACGTCATTTTATTGCTAAATAAATAAAAAATATGGAAATTAATTTTTTAAAGCTTTAAAGGTCGACGGAAGGAATCAACTAAAAATACATGAAGCTACGCACAATGAAAATAGGAAACGTACTGAAACTTGTCCCCAATGCGGAGTGAAACTATATACTAAAATGGCATTAAAAGGACACATGAAAATTCATAAGGAAAATCGGCAAAAGGATCAGAAATGTGAATTTTGTGATAAAGCGTTTTTTAACAAAGGAGGACTTAATGTTCATAGACGAATACATCTTGGTCTAATGGTAAAATGTCCTATATGTTCAAAAGAATATTATCGACAAGTTGATTTGGATAAACATTTGCTAACACATTCCGCATCTCCTGTAGAAAGAAATGTTGGAAAGGTACATACCGATGACCAAGGTAGATTAATAAAGGCAGTGGTAGTACTAAAACAAATATAACATGACAAAAACAACATGGGTTTTTATTGTTGTTTCCTTGCGCGAAGTCTCAAAAATCAAGTCATGATTTATTATTTTTTGAATTTACTTTCTTAGTTTCTTCTTTAAAGGCAATATACACAGTCAACATGCTTGACAAGCGTGGTAATATTATGTGTGAAATTTCGTTAGTATTAGTGACACCGACGACGCTTGATGGAAAATCTACTTGGCTTTGATTTTTCGTAAAGCACACGTACACGAATCTGACATCAAGCTGATTGATTGTGTATTATGCCCTTTGTACTTCTTTTATCACTTCAACAGGCTGTAAAAAATAAACAACTTTTGACAGTTCCAATAATGAAAATACATAAACAGATGTGTTTTCACCACTACCTGTATTAATCTACCTTGCCGATGACTTAATATAAAAAATGCGCATCTAGAATTTTCCATATTTTGGTCATAAATTCATTATTTTTAACTGTAACTTATGCCAGCCATACACTACACAAGTTCAGTGCTCGAGTCTGGCACTGCGTAAACGCAACTTGCGACACACACTACACAAGTAAACTGTGGAGTTTTTACTTTAAAGACAAGATGTGCAAATACAGCGCTATTTTATTGCTTGCTATATAAATAAAAAGAAAACCAGAAAGAAAAAATCGATTTATCAATTTATTTTTCGTATGCTTCGCTTTTATGATTCTATCCTGCAATTGCTGCTTTGAATGCCCCATAATGCAGACGATTCTCTGTATAATTCAACGAACTCTATCCAGAATACTTTTTTGCGCTAATTTTTTGTTTTTAACTTCAAAAATCGCGACACAACTGAGCGTTTGCAACATACACTACACAAGTTCACTGTACAGTTTTACAAACTTGAGCAAATATAAAAATCGTTTTGATATTTACTTAGTTCACTGCGTAAATAGCACAACCACCGCCATACACTACACAAAACTGTACAGTGTCAGACTTGTGCAGTGAAGTTGTGTACTGTATGGCCGGCATTAGTTTTTTAAGGAGGATGTAATTACACGTTGACTACCAGAAAAATATTAAAACGCGATTTCCAAAAAATCGAGAACCCTTTTTTATATTAAGCCATCGCTATATTTAGGAGTATTTATAATGGTTACAAATATAAACCAATGGGTCGATTATGGTTCGCAATCGAACGTCACTTGGGTTGCCAGTAGTTAAAAACTAGCACTTTTGTGACAACCTCAAATTTTCAGTTGCCGGCTGGTAACTGTAGTTAGTTTGCTATCCATAATCGATCCACAAAGCTTTAATCACTGTTATTTTATTGCAGGTAAAATACACAATACAATGTCAATATTGCAACAAGTCTGTTTTGACTCTTAAATGGAGAGAACATAAGGCCGCCCACCTAGGTCAACCTGAAGTGAAATGTAAAATTTGCGATAAAAATTTCTTTTCGAGGCAAAAGTATGTTTTTGTTTACTTAAAAATAACTTCAATCGACTAACTTTTCAATACTTTTTTTCTTAAGATGCGTTAAACATTTAAAACGGTTACATCGTAAAACCAGAAGTGAATACGATGATTTTATTCATTATTATGTTGCTCACAACTCTCGTATGTCCCATTTAAAAATACAGCAAGAAGAAAAAGTACAGCCACTCATAGAATAAAATGTATACATTCTGCAAGTATGTACCTCGAAAGCCCTGGTTTAATTTTTGTCATCAATTCTAATAAGAAGTACTCAAATTGTTTAAACTGAAGTAATTATTTTTTTTTTAATTTAAGCTTCGCACGTTATGCATTATAACAAAGTAAACTAAACGACGAAATTTTTTAATAAGAACAAATAAAATTAAACAAAAGGAAAAGAGAAATATCAAAAAACCCCTCTAATTTCAATTTGTGATCTTTCGTACAACCAAGACACAACTTAATACAACGGGCCCACAAACATTGCAATTTGGTGTACAACCAAGTTGTAAAAACGGTTGTAATTGTACCAACGGTCGCAAAGTGTATGGGTTACAGTACAATCAAGACACAAATGAATACAACGAGCACTCAAACGTAAAACTAGTTTAATTTCATTGGTTATATCAAAAGTCATTTCAATACGATTCAAATACGACACTAGCAATTTAAACGTTTTCAATTCGAAATCATTTCAAAACGTATTTACAGAACTATAAACAAGGTAAGTGCCACACCTATTTTGTAGTCGGTTTTTTTTTGCAAGAACTATATTGTTTCGTATCGAAAAAAATATTGAAATAAAATATTTTAAGCCTTGAAAACAATGAAAGGGGTAAACAAATAAGTAAAAATAACTCGATATGTCGAGGCCACCTGTTATTAGTTCGCCTTGCATGGTGTGATGTACGCTATTCAAGACGAACTCATAACAGGTGTACTCAGCTGTTTATTTTTTGCTCATTTTCTCCGCTTGTATTTTTGATCTGGTTATATTGTCAAATGCTTTGTTGACAAATTTTTTAGTACATTTTTAACCAAGGCGAATTCATACTAGGTGGCCGCAAGAGCCCAGCTATTTACGTAAATGTTTACACATTTGGCCTGTCAGCAGTGTTAATATATCAGCTTTTTTGACATCCCAAATGTAAATTCTCTTGCGACTACCTGATGTTGATATATCTTGATTTTTAACAAAGAAGACTCCAAAGCGAATTGAGGCGATTCTGCCTGTTATGAATTGGCCTTGATGTACGGTATAAAGCGAAAACATACCAGGCGACAGCAAGAGCTCAGCTGTTATCAAAATGTTTACACATTTGAACTGTCAACTGTGCTAATGTATCAGCTTTTTTGAGTCCAAATATAAATTCTACACGGCGAACTCTCTTGCGACTACCTGGTGAATTTGCCTTGGTACTGTATCAAGGCAAATTTATAACGTAGACTCGCCTCAATTCGCTTTGGAAAGTACCTGGTTTCGTTGTCAAAATCAAAGCGAATTAATATCAAGTGGCCTTATCATCAAAACAACACACATACAAAGTAGGTGTAGGACTATTTTTATTTGTGCTTTGACAGTTCGGGTTAGTTTTTCTCTTTTCTTATATAGAGTTTTACTGATTGGGTGTAATCAGCTGATGATCATCTGTGATGATAGGGCTACCTGGTACTGAATTCGCCTTGGTCAAAATATGTACTGAAAAATATGTCAACAAAGCATTTGACAATATAACCAGATAAATACAGCTGATCTGTAGAGTCTACCTCTTTTAAAATTCGCCGTGGTACTGTATTATACTTTTTTGTTCGGGTAGGATCAAAAATTACTTGGTAGCTCTGGTTTGCACAGTGAGCTGTTATCAATTAGTGTGAATTACAAAATTGGTTAATTGTTATTTTGTTACTCGAAAATGGATTCGCTGAATTTAAATAAAAATGTTTGTCGTATTTGTCTGGATCACAAGGTAATAATAGACTGGAATGATGAAATATTCGAGTTTTGCGGGACAAGCTATAGAGATTGTTACTACAAATACACACATTTGGACAAAAGTGGTAAGAAATTCTAGATTAAACAAACGGAGTATATACAGTGTCTCAAAGTAAAAATGGAACGACAATGCAAGGAACAATTCTAGTTTAGCCAAGTAGGTCCAAATATAAAACAAATAGCCTATCTTATAGGAAATTGAAAAATAAGAAGAAAATATAAAATAAAAAAGTTGGCGGCAACCCATATTTTCCGAGTTGTGGGCCTCTGAAGTTTTCATATAAAACTGATTTTCTTCTCTATGTATGTAGAATAGTGGCTTCGCTGAGTAAAGATTCTCTGCACAGTCGGCCTTCGGCCGGGCTTAGGATTTTCTCCTCTATGTATGTCGAATAGCGGCTTCGCTGAGTAAAGCTTTTCTGCACAGCCGGGCTTAAGGATTTGCTCCTCTATGTATGTCGAATAGCGTCTTTGTTGAGTAAAGCTTTTCTAAACAGCCGGGCTTAAAGATTTTATCCTCTATGTATTTCGAATAGCGGCTTCGCTGAGTAAAGCTTTTATGCGCAGACGGCCTTCGGCCGGGCTTAAGCATTTTCTCCCTTGTGTATGTCGAATAGCGCCTTCGCTGAGAAAGCATTTCTGCACAGCCGGCCTTCGGCCGGACTTAAAGGTTTTCTCTATGTATGTCAAATGGCGGCTTGGCTGAGTAAAGATTTTCTGCCTAGCCAGCCTTAAAGCTTTCTCCTCTATGTATGTCGAATTGTGACCGCATCCGTTAGAAAGTATTACGTATAATCACAATTTTGTACTAGAACGGAAGAGGTCAATAACCCGGAAACTAATTTTAATTTTTTTGAGAAATGTGATGCGTACTTTGATTTATATGAAAATTTCAGAGGCCCATAACTACTTTATTTTTATATTTTCGTCTTATTTTTCAATTTTCTATAAGATAGGCAATTTTTTATTTCATTTGGACCTATTTGGCTAAACTAGATTTAAGCCCAAAATTTGAAAAAATTTTAAAAATTTGTTTTTGTTTTTCATACAAATTCTTCACCAAACAAACGCATAGAAATTCAAGCGTAGCTTTGCCTGTCAAAAATTTTTAAAATTTTATGAAAATTAAAACAAATTTATAAAATATTTGAAATTAGTTTTTGTTCTCTATATAAATTTCACTTTGGAGACGTGATTTACACAATTAGGGCCTTAGTCAATCGGATTTTAATAGGTGTGTTTGAGTACTTTTCCAGTAATGTTTATCTAATAACACAATGATAGAAGGCGTGTTTGAGTACTCGATAATTTGTACTAATATGTGCGTTCGAGTACCAAAAAAAGTTTTTAAAAATTTTTACTGCATTTTATTAAATTGCGTTCGTTTACACAAAATACAGTTTATGAGAACACAAATTGAGAGAGTAAAGGGACAGTTCATGACTGAGTATTTACAAATTTTTACTGCAGAAATTTTTGCTAGTAAAATTTAGTAAAATGAGAAACACATGATTCAAATGGTAAACAAACAAAAGTAAGCAAAAAAAGTATAAATTTTTTTTTAAAAATTAGCGAAAAAAGAACAAATTAAATTACAATTACTTGCAGGTTTTTACAAAATGTTCGATAACTTTTTTAAATATTTATTTTGGATAGAGTAAATTTGATTTTACTCTCTATCATTGTGTTACTGGCATGATACAAAAATAAAAAGTAATTTCATTTTAATACTGCTTGACTTTTAAGCTGATTTTTGAAGTTTGTTTTTTAGAAATATTAAATCAAAACATTACCACATTTACAAAAGGAGAACTAAAAATTTGGAATTTATTTACCAAATATATAATTTTTTTAAAGTAATTTAAGCTATTTATAAATACTAGTAAAACCTAAAGGAATTTTTAGTAGACAAATTGGTACGAAATGATATTTCAGATCGTTTTTAACAAGTTATTTTACTTCATCTGCCTCTCCACACTTGTCGTAAGCAAACAAAAAAGTTTCAAGAAGAAAATTTCGTCAAATATTTCATCGTCTAAATTTAGTCTAAGATATTTTTGCAAATGGGCATTTCCAGAAAAATTCAACTTTTGTTGCGTCCGTCGCCAAGCATTTAAGCTAGTTTTTTTTTCAAAGGAAAAAGAACGTTTTTTTTCTTCTTTATATTTTTGCGTAGAACGTAAGTAGCTCTAAATTAAGTAAAAGAAAAGGAAAACTAAACTTGAGTTTTTTCTTTGAAAACAAAAAAAAAACAAGCTAAAGTGGTCTACGCGGTAAGTTGAAAAATTTTACACCGGTGTTTTGTGTTACTGCATTCCCGAAAAAGGCAACTCATCTTTATTCAAATTTAAATATTTTAATTGAACACAATTTAATAAAGATAATCATATCTTTTTCTGTATTTTATTCATTATTTTTAAATAAAACGGAAAAGACAAAGAAAAAAAAATGGATTTCATAAATTAATATGGTAGCATGAATTTTCATAATGCGATTAAATGTCAGAACGTTAATATGGCGACGAAAAGAGAGAATTGCACTACCTTCTATTATTGTATCATGTCATGCTTAACACCCGGTCTTCACGAGACATAATTTTGTTCTAACATTTGTCAAACTTCACACATAAAAACATCAGAAAAATTTTAGTGCTATTTTTTCATATCGAATTTGACATTTGTCAAGACAAATCAATGGCTCGTGAAGACGCTATTTAACCATCAACAAATAAATTTCATTTGTAAATAAAATATGTTATGTGTACTTAATTTGGTTTTCATATTCGACCCTGTTCTGTAAACCGAATCCGAGTAAATTTCTCGTTCTCCAAAAATACATAATGCCCCTATTGATGTATTTTAAATCGTATATAGCAAATTAATTTCTAATATTATATTTTAAGCTCTAAAATATGTGAAACTGCAAAAAAATCTGAAAAAAGTTTGCAATTAGCGGATTTAATTTCTCTAAATCGAGCGTTTTCAAATCGAATCGGTTTACAGAACAGGCAGGATTATTAATTTTTTAGTTCTTTAACTTACGCTGCAGTCAGAAGCGACGAACACGGTACCTCCAGGCTAACAGACTACCACATCCACAGTTTTTTAACAAACATAATCCGCGAAGCGATTAGCTTGTCTGCGAAAAACAACCAGGGTCTATAGCGGGAATCGAACACACGACCTCTGGACTGACAGGCTATCATCGCTATCACTCAGCCACAGGGGCAAAAATTTTTTCTAATCAATTATTGCACACGTATGTAAATTACACATTTGAGAAATTATCGAAAATAGTTCGGTATTGCGAATATTTGATTTTTATAAATGTTCGGGGATTTCGCGAATGTTTATTGTCGAGAGAAGTTCGCTTTATCGATCATTTTAATTTCATTTATAAATTCACCTTTTATACATTTTCGCCAGTTTCGCAAATGTGTATAGTATCGAGAGAAGTTCGTTTTAGCGATTATGCGACTTTTTTTTTTGAGATTCGCGAGCAAATATCGAAAAATTATGTTCCGAAATTTCTTCGCTTTAGTAACCATTCGTTTATATTCTGAAAGTTAACAATATTTGAGGCTGCAGGATAGCCGAAGGCATATCCGTTATTGTTCTTATATGCAATTGTAATAATTGATAAAGGATTATTCTTTGCCAAAACGTTTTGTGGACGTTATTTACCAAAAAAATTTTTGCTTCAGAATCAACTGTGCCAATACTTTTGTTCACAGAAAATGTAGAAATTTACTTAGGTTAAATACAAAATAAAATAAAATTATAAAATGAGATTTTTTGAAACTAATTTCGCAATATTTGGTAAAAATCCGACGAAGCTATTTGTGAATGTGTAATCTTTATTTACAATTTCTTATATTTTAGATTCAAATTGTTATCCAAAAAAATTGTGCGAAATGTGTGCTGAGGAACTTCGAAATGCTCATTTTTTATTTGAAAAGGCTTTGGAATCATTTAATATTCTTCAAGTTAAATTTGCTGCTAAAGATTTGGAAACAAAGTATCCCGAAATAGAAATTTTCAAACGTCAATCAAACAGGCAACGCCAAATGGATATTTCTAATGAAATCAACTCGGTTAAATTGTCGAAAATTACTAATCCAGCGGATGATCAGTACCTGGAAGAACACTTGTCAAATTTGTTCGACAATGAAAATTTAATAGAATCGGAAAATGCAATAGATAATTCAAAGGAAATGTCCATGATCGATAATATAACGATAGAGCCTAGCCATTTTATAGATATTCAAAATTTCCAGTCATCCGGCGAGACCTTGCTGCGACAAACTAACCAAAGTTGTGATGAATTACCAATATTAACAGCTTCTAAGTATAGTAGAAAACGAAATAAGTTCCAATCAGTACCTAAGACTTCAAATGAGGAGAAACTTGTTAACGAAATTAGTGCTACCAAATTACACGAATCATCAGATATTAAGAATGCTGAAGATGAGAAACAAAACTGTGAATCACCATCACAATCCTTATTCCAGAAGAATCTTAATGAAAAGTGTGAAACAAATTCATCTACTAACCAACCATCTAAAAAAAGGAGAAAACATATATTAATATGCCAATATTGTTGTAAGTATGTAATATTATTTGCTCAATTCACAACCTTTCGTATGTGTTGTAGGTATAACTCTTGTTGCTTGTTGGTAATTTCCACATGAACATCTTGGCTGAAAAATTTGAAAACCAAGAATTAAATTTTGTAGGAAGCGAATAAAACATAGGCTGCCTTCCTAATTTGCAGTCTACACCTAACTTAACATTAACTTCAAGTTAATGTTAAGTGTAGACCGCTCAAGTTAATGCTCTTTTTTAGGTTATAAAACAATTGTTAGTGCAATTGTTTTAACAACGCAGTCATAACTTCAAGCAGCGTTGCCAGAAGCTTTCCGAAGAAAATCATCATTTGGAGAAATAAAAATCATATTTTGATATAAAAAATCATCATGAATATTTTATTCCAAAATATTATTCAAAGCAAAGACAAACAATGAAACTTTTATTTAAAACAAAAACGCATTCTTAAAAGTTTATATGATTTCCTTACATTTACATTTCCTTCTAAATAGGAGAGTTAATAATACTTTTTAAAATTGTATTTAATTTTTTTTCAATTATACATTTTATGTAATAGTGAAAATTTGTGAAAAAGAATTAAGATCAGGAGCATTCCCCAAAATATATTAAAAATTTTCATGACGGTAAGAGTGTATAAGAACGTAGCAAAACCATTTCCACCGCGAAAATGGTCAAATTCACGCACAAAACTATAAAGAATCTCGGACAACATAACTCGAGCAAATATCAAACACATGATAATATCAGCAAAAAAAGCTTTAAATTAATCAATATCACTAAAATTAACAATTTTCGCTAAAGTTTTTTTTAAATCACTAATGAAAGTCACAAAAAATGCAACAAATATCTATTAGCTTCTACATCTTCACAAGTTTCCCAAAAGTTTTAAATGTTAACAAATTTCCTCGAAAAAATTAATTTCATAAAATATGTATCGAAAAAAACGAGTTCCGAAAAATGTCCAAAAACATATGTTTAAAGTATGACGTTTTTTATGTCAAATAAATGTTTTTGTTGCTCTGGTTTACTAAAACTGCATCATCACAATGTGATTTGACATTTTTGACGCAGCCAAAAACTAAATAAATCAATGAAACATATATTTTTTATACAGTGGCGGAAGAAATAATAGGGAGACACAAAATTTTCAGCATTTGCTTCATGAAATATACAAATTAAATTCAAGGCATTCAATTCGTCCATGTAAAAAATACAAAAAAAAATTCCAATCCTGCTGCATTCGGAAATTTATGTAATTCTAAAATATATATGTACCTGGAAAATATAATAGGGACATTTTATATATCACAAAACAAAATTAGTTTTTACTATTTAATCCTAATATTATTTCAATATTTGGTAGAAGCTCCTCTTTGAATACTTGCTGACACCGTCGCATCATTGAACTCACAAGATTGGCGCAGATATTCGGAGAATTGGCGTACAAAGGTTACTGAATTGCACCCCACATAATCTGTTTAATTGTAAGTTTTTACGTTCCAACTTTTTATTTTTTAGAGCTCCACAGAGGTGCTCTATGGGATTCGAGTATGATGATTGGGACTGTATATCCATAAAATTTTTGCTCAAAAATGTTTATTAAACGTTATTGTGAAAAAATTGCCCCTATTATTTCTTCCACCGCTTTATATCTTTCTAAAAAAAAAAATGCGAAGTATAGCGAGTGACAGTTTTGCTCAAAAATTTGCTTGCTAGATAATTTCGTCATTCAACAGTCAATTACAAAAAAAAAAAAAAATAATAATGATTGAGTCAGCGGCCATATTGGTTTTTGACTAATAGTGTGAGTAAAGAGTTTTATTGGTAGCAAAAAAAAAATACGAATTGCTATAAACAATGATTTGTTAAAATAATTTCTCTGGTGCTATGATATGGCACGTTGTCTTGGGATATAGCAGAATTAGGGCGTAATGCGTGATGTCAAAACAAAAGCATCTAAGGAGTTGCTAAATATATTTAGAAAATAAAATTATTATCAACGAAGTGCATTCATTTTACTCAAGTTCGGTAATAAAAGTCGCTAAAATAGAAAAGTGATATTATTTTAGAAGAACGAACTAAATTCGCAGAACAGAGAAATATTATTATCCAAAATTCAAAATACTTTAGTCAGAGAAAGTTCACGCACTGCACAATGAAGTATCATCAACTTATATGATAAAAATTATGGAAAATTATAAATTAATTGATCTAAACAATTAAAATAACCATTTAAAATATTTCCAAGTAAGTATGCAAAATCATCATTTGGTAGAAAGAAAAATCATCATTTGGGAAAGAAAATCATGAAATCATATTTTGCTTTAAAAATCATCAAAAATATGATAAAATCATCATTCTGGCAACGCTGACTACAATACTGTAAAACCAAAAATATGACTTTAGTTCATAAATAAATTTAACTCTCTCTCTCTCAGATGCTCTCAGAGTAATTTTATGTTTACATTTACTTTGTGCTGTTGATATTTTATATGGCTCTGTGGCTTAGCTTCAAATCCATAGTCATTCAAGTCGCACCAATATAAATAAAGAAATTTTTAAAATCAAATATAAAAAAATTCCATATAAAAAAAAATAGCAATATCGTTTTTTTTTAATAAATGCTGTAAATTTGTATTTACAACATTGTGAGTACATATTAAATTTAAGTTTACAATGTTGTGACAACATTGAAAACAATTGTCGTAGGACGGTCATTCGGCGTTATCATTTTAATGTTATATTATAAGTACATTAAAATTTTGGTAAACAAGATGTTGTACTAATGTTAGTTGTACCCTCAGATCATCGTACCAACGTCGTGCTGATTGTCTTTTTCTGCCTGGGAATATCCAATAAGAAACGCTGAAAACTTTGGGATACAAAGAGCTATAAATGTAGGGATGCAGAGGTCACTCTTTTATAAAGGACGTTTAATTATATAATAGACTTCCAAACAACATTGGAGTTGAAACTAATTCCAATGTTTTTACAAATAAATGTTAAATTTTTAAACATTGTTAATATGCATCCAGCTTGCTTGTAATATTGAAAAAGTATATTTAATACTACTAAATAAATACTACTACTACTACAATATGTTGTAAATTGGGCAATTGTTTTTAGAATTTTTTAATTATCCAGCAACTTAATAATAGTATGCGAATAATAAATAATATGGGATTTAGTCGAAGACTTTAGCTTGATTTTTTTTATTAAGTTTATGGTCATATCGGGTATAGGGGCGTTTAGTGGAACACCAAATCCTAAAGAAATTAGCTTTTTTTGCAATACCTTTTGGACTTGTTACTCAGTTAAACGTATTTTTACCTCTTTCGACCATCAACCCTTTGATTTGAGGTTTTCATGAAATTTAAAAAAAACTTGTTTTAATGGAACTTTCTGCCTTTTTATGTTTCTAAAATAATAATTTTCAAAATCTTAACAATTGTTTTATTTTTGTTGTTGTATTTTAACATAATTTTATTGTTGAATAAATAAAAACCATGGAAATTAATTTTTTAAAGCTTTAAAGGTCAACGGAACGAATCAACTAAAACTGCATGAAGCTACGCACAATGAAAATAGGAAACGTACTGAAACTTGTCCCAAGTGCGAAGTGAAATTATATACTAAAACGTCATTATATGAACATATGAAAACTCATAAGGAAAATCGCCAAAAGAATCACAAATGTGAATTTTGTGAAAAAGCTTTCTTTCATAAAGGAGCACTTAATGTTCATAGACGAATACATCTTGGTCAAATGGTAAAATGCCAGTTATGCCCAAAGGAATTTTTTAGACAAATTGATTTGGAGAAACATTTACCAAGCCATTCTGTATCACCTCTGCAAAGAAATGTTTTAAAGGTACATTTATTTCTCTAACATGATGATTATAATAAAGAATTATATTGTTATCAATTTTCAACAACAGAAGAAGTACGTCATTGAATGTCAATATTGTAGTAAATCTATTTTGACAGATAAATGGAGAGAGCATTTAGCTGCCCATCTGGATCAACCTCAAATGAAATGCAAAATTTGTGATAAAAAATACTTTTCTAGATCCAAGTAATTTTTTATTTATTCTTAAAACACATGTTTGTAGAAATAATAACAATTGATTTATTTTTTTACAGTTGTACAAAGCATTTAAGACAGACACATCATAAAAAATTAAATGAATATGAAGAGTTCATTCATTATTTTGTCGATCGTAATGCAACACGTATTACTAATTTAAGGATGAAACAACAATTAGGCGTGCAACAAATTACAGAATAAATTCTGAAATATATATAAATATGTTCCACGAAAAATATGTTACAGATTTTTTTTATTATTTTCTTTTTACTTTTTTTTTTACTAATTTTATATGATCATTGATGTAGTATCTTGTAGTAATATTAGTAGTGAAACCGATTAAGGCTAGGTTTTTTCTATTTTGGATGAATAAATGAAAAAAAGTTCTTATTTTATATTATTTATTTAATTTTTTATGTAATTTAGTTCCTTAACAACAATTTATAGTATAAGTTATATATTTAAAACAAAAATTAATAACTTTTAACAATATAACAATAACTTTACTGTGAGTCTAGAAATATGATTATTAAATTATTACAACATTAGGATTTAATGAAAAATTGATAAGTATGTATAATTGGTTAAAGGTGTTACACATTCTCCTAAAGGATCAGCCTCAGCATAATTGACTCTAAAAACTTTTACTGACAAAGGTATGAAACTACGGGATATACATACGTTGGGGAACGTAGACCTGCTTGTTCTGTGAACCGAGTCGATTTGAAAACGCTCGATTTAGAGATTTAATTTCTATATAGCAAACATTTTTTAGACTTTTTCAGTTTCATATTCTTTGGAGCATAATATATCATATCTGAAATAAATTTACTATATACGATTCCAAATAATCCATGGGGGCATTATTTATTTTTGGAAAACGAGAAATTTACTCGGATTCGGTTTACAGAGCAGGGCCGAGAATGAAATTTCATTAATTAAAAATCCGGAGCAAATATCGACATTAATAACTTTCAAAATAAATGACACATTCAGTATAGTTCTCCGGCTTTTTAGGGTAGGTAGCTTAATAAGACCAAGTCGAGCGGCGCATGAAGTCAAATTAAGAGGGTCGAAATGTTATCCGCGAAGACAAAATAATATGAACTGCTTTTGTACCGATTCTATTGCATCAGAATGAATTTGACAAATAGGGTCCCATATTATTGATCCGTATTCCAGAATCGGACGCACAAGTGACGTATACAACGATTTCGTATTGGACGGGTCATTAAACTCTTGATCAGCATTTTATAAAGCTCAGTGTACCCCTGGGCTTGTTTATTGTACATGTAATGTGTGAAATAAAATTCAGCAAACACCTAAGTCAAGCAAACTGTCTACTTAATCTAATTGGTGGGCTCCCAGGTAATAATTCGCCGAAGTGTGATTAGTTCTTGCAAATCTCATGAGTTTACACTTTTTCAAATTAAGTTCCATTAAGTTTAAGTTGCACCATTCATAGAATGAGTTCAAGTACCTCTCTGTAGATATTGGTGATCCGAAAATTGGTTATAGCTTAAAAAAACTTTTACGTCCTCAGCATACATTAGGATACTGGAGATCTTTATTACCTTAGGCAAATCATTTATGAATAATGAAAATAGTAACGGCCCAAGGTGACTCCCCAAGGAGGTACCCCAGAAAGTACATTTATGCTTTTAGAAAATATATTGTTGAAACGCACTGTTTGTGATGTATTTGATAAATATGAATATATCCACTTTATGCTAAGATCTGTAAAACCCATAATTTGTAGTTTTTCCATAAGAAGCAAATGATTTACTTTGTCAAATGCTTTTGCAGAAATCGGTGAAAATGACATCTGTTTGTTTCCTTTGATAGAATGCACGATACACAGTTATTGTAAGTTGAAGAAGATTTGTGGTTGTAGAACATCCTTTTTGAAATCTATGTTTTAGGTATATGATGGAAATCGATTTTGAAAACGAAGCACTTTTGAAAGTCCCTTTTAACGCACTTTTCATCAAATTTTTATAATTTTTGTGATTCAACTCTTTTGTAATAAAGAAATATTTTTATAATATTTGTTATAAAATTGTTTTTAATAAAGAAACATTTAAAAAAAAACACCTTTCAAAATTGCTTCGTTTTCGGAATCGATTTCCATCACATACCTGTTTTTTTTATTGTTTTTTCAACCTTTCTTGATAAATTTCTCTTGACAGTTCTGTTACATTGTTTAGATTTTATCTTCTAGTGAACTTTTTAAAAGTCAACTGAAGATATCGGTCGGAATTCATCATACCTTTTCAAAACAATCGCATTGAAATCGTTATAAAAACGATCGTTTTCCATCACATACCTGAATGGTCTATATTTTTGTTTAGGAATGCACAACTCCATAAAAGAAAACAACTTGCTGTTAAAATCTTCAAACATCTGATTTATAGCAGCATTTGAACTTGAGGGATATATTAAAATATTACTCCAGCTTGCATTTGCAATAAGCTCCTTTAGCAAATGGTAGTTAGTCCGTTTAAAGCAAAATACTTTTTCAGAATCAATAGATGATTGTAAAACATGTTCAGATGTAATTCAATGACGGGATGATATCGGTCCTCAGGAGTAGTAGTGGGAATGGTTCGTGTGATATAACATGCCAGCCGCCAACTGAAAATTTGTTGTTGCCAGAAAAGCACTAAAAAGCAACTGAAATTGACAGCTCTCAGTTGCCAGTTGTCATCTGTAATATGATTTTTAGCAACCGGCAACCCAACTGAAGTTCGGTTGCCATCGATAATCGACCCATAAATCAAGAATTTTAGAGTAATCGTTAGTAATGCCGTTTATTTGAAAAAGACTCATGTCGTATAAAATGTTAAAAAAAATTTTTCAACTCTCATTTATTTTCGTTTGAACGTAATATTTGTCATCAGCCAGATAATCCCAAGTTATTGAAGGCATTTTGAAGTCACCCATGATTATAACCGAGTCGTTTACACTACAAAAATTAGCAACAGACCGTTTAGCTTCACCATGTTGAATATATAAAGACTTCGGGGATGAAGAAGGAAGGTAAGAGCACGTTAGGAATATTTTTTTTCTGTCTCAGTTTAATAACAACAGAGATGAGAAAATTTAAATTTATGAATGGAAATATCAGCATTATGACCAGCCTGAGCCTTAAAGTAATAATCAACAACATAATGTAATAATCTACATCTTCTAGGCGGATTTTGACAACAAGTTGTACTTAATTTGTAAATATATAATCGTTAAATGAAAAGAAAAATCATTTGAGAAAAGTTTCGTTTTTTTTATTGAAATTGCTGCCGTAGAGCACAGCGGCATTTTATCGAGCCTTAACCGCCAAAAAAAGTTTAAGCGACTGCTATTCAAAACTAAAATTTTTTCTAGTTGCTCAAACATGAATGAAAAAAATATCAAATTTAAAACGTACATATTAATTCTCATGAATGAGAAAGAGTGAACATTTCGGTACTCTGCCTTTCATGATATCATGCTGACGTCAGAATGACATCAATGTGTTCACTGGGTAGGAGTGTCGTTTATTTGAAAAAGACTCGTATCGTATAAAATGTTAAAAAAAATCTTTCCAACTCTCATTTAGATTCGTTTGAACGTAATATTTGTCATCAGCCAGATAATCCCAAGTTATTGAAGGCATTTTGAAGTCACCCATGATTATAACAGAGTCGTTTACACTACATATGTTGAATATATTCACCATGTTGAATATATTCACCATGTTGAATATATAAAGACTTCGGGGATGAAGAAGGAATGTAAGAGCACGTTAGGAATATATTGTTTTCTGTTTCAGTTTAATAACAGAGATGAATTCAATATCAAGCGTAGATCTTGGTTGAGAAAATTTAAATTTATGAATGGAAATATCAGCATTGTGACCAGCCTGAGCCTTAAAGTAATAATCAACATCTTCTAGGCTGATTTTGACAACAAGTTCGCACTTAATTTGTAAATACTCGTATTAGCCCAGTCAAATAAGGGTTTCACTGCGGAATGAGAGATAATAAGCTGAAAATTCGTATACATCTTCGTTTTGGTGTTCTAAAAGTTGTCTCAAAAGTCTCATAAAATCTCGTGTCTGCGCCGTAAGTTATTCAAGGTCAAAGGTCACGAAAATCTGTTTTTCGGAACTATCTCGATTTCTATAGCTCCAATGATGTTAACAGTTATTATAAAAATTGTAGAGCATAAAATTTGCGACAAATTTTGTATGAAACATTTTTTCATACGCCCAACCGTTTCTGAGATAGAGGGCAGAGAGCCCGCAGCGTTCAGCCATACTCAATGTAATGCAAGATCAACCGTGAATCTCAGTGAATAATACCTTGTATAAAGTTATTAAATCACTGAAATATCATTTACAAGAAATAATTTATAAATGTTTATTAGTTAATACATTATATTTGATATCATTTTGCATATACATATCTAATGCCATATTAAATTCAAGTATTTTCTACTTACTTTGAGTACGAGTTGTATTCACAAATTTAAGTACGAATAACACAAAATGAAGCCGAAAACGGGATAAAATTCTTAAATCATGCAAAAAATTTTGAATCACGTATAAATTTCTGATCGTTCAGGGCCGATAAATAACCGGCAAATGTCGTATTATATGCTGCTGGTGTATACTGGATTTTAGCTGTCGTTCTTTCTATACTGAGTTAGCTGAGTTGTATAAGGCGTTGGTTTACAAATATGATGAATTAAGTTCAATATGATGAATTAAGTTCAATTTCAAATTAAAACAAGTATAGGTAAGTAAAAATATTAAATTTAGCTAAGTAGTAAAAATATATGTAATACATATCTCAAGTCTGTTCTTGGATTAAATAAGTAAAAATAAGGGATTGATTAAAGTACGCAGTAGGATTGATTCAGGTATGCGGTAGTATTGATTGAAGTATGCAGCGGTCTTGAATCAAGTATGTAATACGACGTTTGGCGCTACTTGTCGGCTATTCCCGAGAAATGAAAATAAATAACAAGAAGAGCACATCAGTGTATTGTGGCTATCATCAAAGCAACAAACACCAACACAGTACGAATACGACTGTGTATAAAGTTTATAAACATTGTCGTATTTAAAATAATTTTTACATGAATAAAACCGAATCAGGCTAAAATTAAGTGTGTTGCTTTGAATATTTCGCAATTGAATCAATCTTTCTGTTCTTGAATTCAGGAAATCCAGAATCACCGTACTTTTGATACCGTTTGGGATTAATTTATGTACCGATCGATTGATTTTTCTTTTCCGTGTACCCACTTTGTGTAATTAAAAACTCATTAAATGAAATATTTATTGTATATTCTAATTTTATATTAATTTATTTAAAGTAGATTTTAAGTAGAAATAAAACGGGCAAATATATTATTATTTCTCATTCCATAACTTTATACAAGGTATTATTCAATGAGATTCACGGTTGACCTTGCATTACATTGAGTATGGCTGAACGCTGCGGGCTCTCTGCCCTCTATCTCAGAAACGGTTGGGCGTGTGAAAAAATGTTTCATACAAAATTTGTCGCAAATTTTATGCTCTACAAGTTTTATAATAATTGTTAACATCATTGGAGCTATAGAAACCGAGATAGTTGCGAAAAACTGATTTTCGTGACCTTTGACCTTGAATAACTTACGACGCAGACACGTGATTTTATGAGACTTTTGAGACAACTTTTAGGACACCACAACGAAGGTGTATACGAATTTTCAGCTTATTATTTCTCATTCCGCAGTTTGCCCCTTTTTTCTGCTTATTTGACTGGGCTAGTATATACATAATCGTTAAATGAAAAGAAAAGCCATGTGACAAACGTTTCAAAATCGTTTTTTTTTTAATTGAAATTTTTAGACTGCTGCGGTAGAGCACAGCGGCATTCTATCGAGCCATAACCGCCAAAAAAGTTTAAGCGACATGCTATTCGAAAATAGTTTTTTGACGAAAATCGAATTTTCCCTTTCAATTTTTAATTTGTTTACATTTTTTTTGTAACTGCAAAGTGTCGCTCTAAGCTAAAATTGTCTTTTTCAAATAGAGGCATACTAGTATCAAAAACTGGAAGGATATCATTGAAATAGTTAAAGAACAGCTTGCTAAAAACCATAATTACTAGTTTTAAAATAATTTTATTAAATTAACTGATTTTTTATGACATCAAGAATATCTTAAAATATCTTATCCCCCACAAACATGCGTTGTCTTATAGGAAATTCATTAAAACTATTAACATTACATATGACAGTCTACTACAATCCTATATAGCCAGGATTAAAATGCTGTTTCCACAATACAAACAACTGATTTGAGTAAAAAAAATTTATAGGAATCGGTGAAAAAAGTGAATGGTTTTCATACAAATTTTCTACTCAAATCAATCGTTTGTATTGTGGAAACCGCACTTATGGCTCTACTTCGATTTAAACCAAGGATAATTCAAATACTCCTCCAGTAAAATTTAATTTTTGGCGCTTAAGCTTTTTTGGCGGTTATGGCACGATTTAAGCGAAAAGAAAACAATATACATATATAATAATACAAAGTGCAACGTAGTTATTTCGACAAAAAACGACTACATATACATATTTAAAAGCTATTACCATAAATCGTTAATTTTGAAAGTGAGGCGGGCAAGTAATTTAAGCTATATAAACCCACAATTATCTTTTACCCAGCACTAAATCACTTTTATATTAAACTTACATTAATTAATGAGTAGCTGCACCTTTCCATCTTGCTTTATTTTTAAATGGGACATACGAGTGTTGAAATCAACGTAATAATGTATTAAATCTTGGTATTCACCACTCCGTTTACGATGTAACCGTTGTAAATGTTTAGCGCATCTTAAAAAATAAAGTACATATTGTAAAGTTAGATGATTGAGAGGACATTTTTAAGTAAACAAAAAAATACTTTATCCTTGAAAAGAAATCTTTATCACAAATTTTACATTTCACTTGAGGTTGACCCAAGTGTTCAGCTTTATGTTCTCTCCATCTACGAGTCAAAACAGACTTGTCACAATATTGACATTGTATTGTGTATTTTACCTGGAATAAAATATAGTGATTAAAACTTTTGTTTATATTTTTATGAATATGTACACTATTAAATATACCTCTCCAACATTTTTTTCTAGAGGAGATGCGGAATGTTTTAGCAAATGCTTATCCAAATCAATTTGCCGATAGAACTCTCTTGAGCATATAGGACATTTTACCATTAGACCAAGGTGTATGCGTCTATGAACATTAAGATTTCCTTTTTTAAAAAAAGATTTTTCGCAAAATTCACATTGATGAATTCTTTGCCGATTCTCTTTGTGTATTTTCATATGCGCAGTTAATGAAAATTTATCGTACATTTTAATACCACATTGAGGACAGGTCTCTTTGCGCTCCCTATTTTCAAAGTGTGTAGCTTCATGTCTTTTTAGATGATGTGTTCCAATAACCTTCAAAGCTTTAAGTTTGAATTAACATGTTTAAAAAGCATTGTATACTTGTTTTAAATTTGTTTACATAAATGAAGTATACTTGCTGATAGTTAAGCATTGTCTATATGCATTTCATTGGCGCTTTAGCAAATCGTCAGTAGACTTCAACCACAATTTTGAAAAGTTAAAAACCTCTTATCGTATGCACAGACCCAGCAAAAACTTTTGTTATTTTTGTAATCGGTAGTATTTTATTAAGGGGTTACAATGTAACTATCAGCAAATATACTTCATTTAAAATAAAATTATGACAATATGTCAAATAATAAATTTCTTAAACGTTTATTTACCAATTACTTACAACAATATTGGCATATTAATACATAGTACTTTTTCCTTCTACCAGCCTGTTTAGTACTTGCTGGTGGCAGAGATTTTATGTTAGAACTTGCGCTAAGAGTTTGTTCTAATGAAGACTCCAATTCAGAATTTTTCCTCTTATTTTGAATTTCCTTAGTATCTGTTGATTTTGTTAATTTGGCATCACAAGTTTTGTTAAATTGCTGCTCAAACGTTTTGGCTAATGACACGCATCGATTACTTGTTTTGCGCTCCTTGCTAGCAGCAGATGATGTACTAGGTAATTCAACGTCACAATTTTCTTTTTGGTTTTGTTCCAGTAAATTCTCGTCGGTTGATTTAAAATTTTTTATATCCATAAAATATACAGGCTCTATAGTTACCTTTTCGATCATTGATATTTCATTTATTCCATTTTCGGATTCTCCTATAATTTGATCGTCAGTTGCAAAAGGCAAGTACTCTATCTGTGCCTCATCATCTGTTGCATTAATTTCAGACAATGAAATTGACTTGCTTTCGTTAGAAGTATGAATCTCAGATTTCACTGTCGGCCGATTATTGCAAATTTCTATATTGGTATGATTAGTGAGAGCAGCTTGGAGTACGTTAAATGACTCCAAAGCTTTATCGAATAAAAAGTGGGCATTTTTAAGGTCATTAGCACATATTTCACACAAGTTTTCTGGAAAGCAGTTTGAACCTAAATAAGACGAATTTAACTCTAGGATTGTCTTCTTCAAGCTTTACAGTAGGTATATACCTACATATCGTGACCTAAAACGCAAAACGCTACTAACTAACAAAAAACTCGAATTCGACTTTTTTATAACCCTGCGTTTAGACATGTAAGTACTTGCATGCAAGTTCTGTGTACGTATTATCAACGAAAAAGCAATTTGTATTCGTTTCGCTGTCTTTCTCATAGCTGAACCAAAAGTGTGTTAGTAGAAAAGTTTGAGTGTATTGAGTTTTTCGAATTTGCACTTGCATGTGTAAAGGCCAGGTAAATTCCGATGTATTTAACCAGCAGCGTTGGCAGTTTAGCCTTTTCGAGACTAGATTTAGCCTTTTAGCAAAAAACAAGGTACAAGATCAGCTGTTCTAGTAAATTTGAGAATGTGTGCATCACACAGACAATAGATTTTGACACATTTCTGGTATTTTTCTATCAGCAACGGGTATGTATTAGTAACATATTTCTGGTATGTTTCTACCAACAAAATACGTGTGTTTTTTGGTGTTATATTTGTTGTCATCGTGGTGGTACCTGTGTTATTGTATCATGGCAAAAAACTTCTATTTAAGCCTCATCGGCAACAGTTAGGAAAATGTCGGTATCCAGATTAATAAGTTTTTTAATTAAAGGAAAATAAAGTCTTTAAGGTGCACTCTGGGACATTTTGCATAAAACTATACAGGAAAATTGGCAATTTTTTCCGAGTCGACTAAGGGAAGCAAAATGGCATAAATAAAGTAATCAAAATGTTTGCTTCCGTGTACAAGTTTTTCTTTCATTTAAAGTATACAAGTTTTTTTTTTGCATTAGAAAGTGATGTTTTTTGTTTCTGTGAATTACTAAAACTTTTCTAAGAGTATTCAAAAAGTTGTTTATGGTTTCAAAGTCTATAGAGTCTACCCTTTAATTTGATATATAGTTTGTCGGGTTTTATTTCATATTGATTTTATAAGAAATCGAATTATTTCAATGTAGAATATATAAAAGTTTTTTTTTTTTGGTTCACTGTATATCACTTCAAAAAACCGAACAAAAATAACGATTTTATTTAAAAATTTAAAAAATAAAAAAAAACCCGACTGCGTAAAGAAAATAAAAGAAAGCAACTTTAAACCGTCATAGATCCTAAATGGTCATTTGAAATTAAAAGTCATAACAGAAACCTAAAAATGATTTTCAAATGATATAGTTCGCCGACTTTATTTTTTTTTCGTATAAACAAAATGGCGCCTGTTGGCCGCCATATTGAATTTTGACTACTGTCTTATCGATTGACGTAAGAATCGTCAAAATCGGTCTACGCATTTGCTTTATATAGTGCCGCAAAAGAACACACATACATACATACGTACATATGCTGATAAACACAATACCCTTCTTTGCGTCGCGCAGTCGGGTAAAAAAAAAATCATAAAGGACACAGGCTTGGCTAGTAACATTATTTGTCTATAGACCATTTAATTTTTAACTTTGTTGTGAAGGATTTGTTACGGACTATATAATTTATACTTAAAATTTTGTAAAAAGCGTTACGAAGGGGGTTTGAAAACTCCGAAAATAGCGTTACGTAATATGTTAATAGCGCCTATCCTACACAATCGCACGATCTGCCAAATATGACATGTGTGCTGAAAAAGTATGGTAGTGTTGTGGTCTAAAAATACAACTATCAGGTATGTGATGGAAATCGATTTTGAAAACGAAGCACTTTTGAAAGCCCTTTTAAAGCACTTTTCATAAATTTTTTATGATTTGTGTGATACAACTCTTTTGTAAAAAATAAATATTTTTATAATATATGTGATGAAATTGTTTTTAATAAAAAAATATTATTAAAAAACAGCTTTCAAAATTGGTTCGTTTTCGGAATCAATTTCCATCACATACCTGTATGTGACTGATTTTTTTTTTTGGCAAGTCGTGTGATTTGGAAAAATTTATGAAAATGTTCATAAAATAGTTTCCATGCGATATTTGTATACACAAGAAAAACAGATGTTTTTGCATCATTTTTGTATAATAGTGTGGCACCTACAACACCATTTTGAAGCTATTTTTTTAAGTCGGTCAGACTTCTGTAAAATTTTCCTCTGAATGAATCGTACGATCGTGTAGGATAGTGAATCAGGGCGTTTACGGCTCAGAAAATATAGCCCAAATTTATTTATCATATCATTTAGCATTTATCATGTTTTATATGCGTCTCCTTTAAAATAACGGAAATATTAGTTGGCGCCTTTTGCGTTTCAGGTAACGATATATGAATGTATGATACAGGTATGTACAACGCAAGTAGACATGTATGTACATACATATCCATCAGCTAAATTGATAGGATTACTTTTAATGGAGCCAACTCCAACTCATAACCAGGGCTCGGACAATCAAGCAGCTAAAAATAGATTTTAAGCGCTTAACAAATGCACCTAAAAATTTAAAATTTTCACAAAAATATGCATTTATCTACGAACAAAGTACCAAAACTAAAATAATATGAAAATATTTTTTTAAATTTTTTATTATTAGAAAAAAAAATAAAGCAAACATAATTGGGTCTATTATTTAATGTAACCGAACTTTAGTTGCGTTGCCAGTCGGCAACTGATAATTAATGGTTGCCATAAAACCTCTCAGTTGCTAGTTGACATCATTAGTATAATTTTCAGCAACTAGCACCCCAACTGAGGCTCGGTTGCCATCCATAATCGGCCTTTTAATATTTTTGTAAAAAATTGAGAAATATGCATTAAAAAATTTGTATAACTCAAAAATATGCATTTACTACCAAAATATGCATTTACCACTAAAATATGGAAAAATATGCAACTACAAATCGATGCCAAACTACTTAAATTTTATGATTCGCATAGATAATTAGCCAATACCTCTATCACCACAAAAAACATGCATTTGCATGAAAGTCCGAGCCCTGATTATAACATTGCGATTATTTAAGTCAACTGGTAGTTAGCATGCAAAAATATGATGCTGCGGTTCGAATTATGTATCACACGTTTTATAGTCAACGCGCTGACCACCCAGCTAAGGCACCATTTAAAATAGTGACAGCAAAAATTTAATATAGACTCGAAATAAGTTTCAAAGTAGATGAGAGAGGCTCTCACCAAACCCAATTACGCACTCAACTTAAGAATTGATTTTGGGTCAGTTCTGGATTACATTGTAGTTACCTTTTAGTTAGTCTAAAAAAGTTAACTATAAGTTGATTATTTTTGTAGTCGACTACAGATTTGCTGGTAGAGTATGAACACGTTACTTTTTATATTTAAAATAAAAAATGGAATGATGATGCCAGACAATTATAGCGGTTTATTTAGTGAATGTTGAAAATGCACAGCCCTATAATTTAAGAAATGCCACTGACTTCAGGCTTACATTTCCTCAACAAACTCTGGTCAAAACTTTCTATTTTACAAAGGACGTAACATTAATGAAATACCTCAAGATCTTACATTTTTTTAAGGATGTTCCATCGAAACTCCGCCATTTATAAACCGATTTCCAATTTTTTTCCTTTATTTAAAGGGGTGTACTTCCAGATTGGTTCCGTTGAAAAGTGGGAGCGGAGCGGTTACTTCGTTTTATTATTTTAAAAAATTTGGGGACTACGTATGAATTATCATTGTTGAAAATATATCGATATTTCGTTATATTGATATTTTTATTCGAATATATCGATGCCGATCGATATATAAAAATATATCGATATATGTCGATATATTTACTTCACTTGCCCTTCTCTAATATACACATGATTTGTCATGTTATTTTTTGCTGGGTAGTTACGTTTTGGGACAGTCATATTACTAGACGTAGCCAGCGTTGCCAGTGTCTTGTTTTCCATAAACAGTTAAGAGCAAATTAATTATTTTTATTTAATTTAATTTTTTTATTAAAAATGTCTTTTAGTATAACGCTTAACGTACAAAGCAGAAATTAAAATAAAAAAGTTTTTAGTTACAACAATAACTAAATAAAATAAATAAATCAGGGCTTTCGAGGTATGTGCTTGTAGAATGCATACATGTTATTCTATGAGTGGCTGCACTTTCCCTTCTTGCATTATTTTTAAATGAGACATACGAGTGTTGTGAGCAACGTAATAATGAATTAAATTTTCGTATTCACCTCTTCTTTTACGATGTAACCGTTGTAAATGTTTAACGCATCTTAAAAAAGAAAGTATTAAAAAGTTAGCTGATTGAAGACATTTTTAAGTAAAATATATACTTTTTTCTCGAAAAGAAATTTTTATCACAAATTTTACATTTCACTTCAGGTTGACCCAGATGGGCAGCTTTATGTTCTCTCCATTTAAGAGTCAAAACAGACTTGTCACAGTATTGACATTGTATTGTGTATTTTACCTGCAATAAAATATCGTGATTGATACTTTGGTTTATATTTATAACCATTATAAATATGTACTCTTAAATATACCTTTCCAACACTTCTTTCTAGAGGAGAAGCGGAATGTTTTAGCAAATGTTTATCCAAATCAACTTGTCGATAATATTCTTTTAAACATATAGGGCATTTTACCATTAAACCAAGGTGTATACGTCTGTGGACGTTAAGCGCTCCTTTGTTAAAAAAAGCTTTTTCGCAAAATTCACATTGGTGATTTTTTTGTCGATTCTCTTTGTGTATTTTCATATGTTCAGTTAATGACAATTTTGTGTACAGTTTAATGCCGCATTGAGGACAGGTTTGATTGCGTTCCCTATTTTCACAGTGTGTAGCTTCATGTTTTCTCAGATGATGTATTCCATTAACCTTCAAAGCTTTAAATTTTTATTAAAAATTTTATAAAGTATAGTTTATATTTATTTACCAATTACTTACAACAATATTGGCATATTAATATATACTTTTTCCTTCTATCAGCCTGGCTAGAACTTGCGCTAAGATTTTGTTCTAATGAAGACTCCAATTCATATTTTTTTCTTTTATTTTCAGTTTCCTTGGTATCTGTTGAATTTTTTAATTTCGCATCACATGTTTTGTTATGTTGCGACTCATACGTCTCGGTTAATGACTTGCATCGATTATTTGTTTTGCGGTCCTTGTTAGCAGCAGATGATGTAGGTAATGCGACGTCACAACTCTCTATTAGTTTTTGTTCCAATAAGTTTTCGTCGGATGATTCAAAATTTTGTATATCTATAAAATGTACAGGCTCTATAGTTACCTTTTCGATCATTGATATTTCATTTATTCCATTTCCTGATTCTGCTATCAATTCATTGTCACTCGCAGAAGACAAGTAATCTATCTGTGACTCATCATCTGTTGCATTGTTAATTTCAGACAATGAAATTGAATTGCTGTCATTAGAAGTATGAATCTCATATTTCACTTTCAGCTCATTATTGCAATTTCGTGTATTGGTATATTTAGTGTTAAGTTTTTTGTCAGCGAGAGTAGCTTGGAGTACATTAAATGACTCCAAAGCTTTGTCGAATAAAAAGTGAGCATTTTTAAGGTCATCAGCACATATTTCACATAATTTTTTTGGCAAACAATCTGAATCTAAATGAAATGCATTTAATTCCAGGATCGTCTTATAGAATGTACATATCGCTCATTTGCTGCAAAAACGTTATAACTTAAAAAAGGTAATTATTGAGTTAATAATGCAGAAATAGTCGCCATATCGTTCTTCATATTGTGTAAAAATTTCATACAAATATCTTGTATACTCAACTCTTGAGAGAAAAGATAATTTTCTTTTTCCATTCGTTGTGTTTAAATTGAAAAATTTAAACTTCTTTTCTTTAAAACTAGTTATTTTGAGTTATGACGTTGTTGCAGCAAATGCGGTATATGTTTGTACATACATGTATGTATGTACCCTGCAGACAAAATAACTAATATGTGGTTAGAAATATACTAGTTTCTTTTTACTTCAGACTAGTTGCCTATTTGTCCTTTTTTCATATGAGAAGTCGCAGAGCAAAACGTACTTTTTTGCTCATTTGAAATTTTTGGAAAATTGAGTTTTATTTATTTCGTTTTGTAAAAAAAAAAATAAGAAAAGATTACATTTTGGTGTGATTTTTTTCAACGATATTTTGACTGGGGGTCTGATTCATTAATGTGCGGTTTCTACAATGCAAACAAGCGACTTGAGTAAAAAATTTGTATGGAAATCACTCAAAAAACTCAGTTCCCTAACGAAAATTTTATTTTCAGAAGCAGACGGAAAATAAAATTTTTTCAAAGAAATTTGTATGAAAAATACTCAAAAAACGGAGTGTTTTCCATACAAAAGTTCGTAAATAAATTTATGTTCGTGTTTGTGAATCAGGGGCTGAATGCTTTTAAATTAAATATACATACATAAATCATCAAGCCGCAAAACATATCACATGGGTTTTTTACTCTTTTACTCTCACACGTATATACTCACACGCAAGGTAGGTTGAACAGGTACCACACGAGAACAGCCCAGGCAGAAAAATACAATCGGCCCAAAGTTGGCAAAGCATTTCAAAGGTGTTAGAAACGTTGGCAAAATATTACAAGTTATACTTTTGAAGTGTTTTGCCAACACACAATTGATAACCTAATGCTGGGGTCGCCCGATTGTTTTTTATATCGTTGGCTAAAGACTGTTAAAACCAAAATTTAAGTGTTGTCCCAATATAATTTTTTTGTTTAGTACAATCTTTTCCTATTACTTCGAACTCCAAAATTACAAGGTTTTCCCAAATTACCAATAACTAAAAATAATATAATATTCTATTAGTTTGTAGTCTTATTACAAGTATATACTTGTGATAAGACTATACACTTAGAAATATTATATAAACAGCAGAATTGTAAGTTTTGTTTTGTTATAATTTAAGAAAATAAGGTTTTGGGTCATATTTATAAAAATTTATTAAAGTTAATGCTGATTTAATGTACAAATTTTGTATGGAAAACCGGTTTTAATGCATAGATTAACTTAACTAATCGTTTATGAATATGGGGGATAGAGTATAAATTTACTTCCATTCCCCACATAATGCATGTTTACTAAAACCGTTTCACACTATAATACAGAGTATTAAGACTTGTCAAAAACTCTAGTACATAACATGCAAATGTATGATAGTGTGAAAACAATGTCATGAAAATCTCAAATAATACCGAAAGAAATTTGACACCCCATAACACTCTCATTTGTTAGAAATTTTTCTAAACGAAAGATTTTTCATCCCATCAGTGTTGCATTTTTATAAAAGCAAAAGAATAAAATAATGGGTCTTGCTACGGTTCTGCAATCGACTTTGCCTTTGTAATAGATTAAGGAAAAATGTGGCGCCGCCGATGATTTAATCTTCCTCTTGCAATGGCTGCTCAAAAACCACCGCTGTGTTTGTTTGATACGAACGTATTTTGTTCTCTAAAAGTGTTCGTACTTTTCTTTTGTATTTTTCTGGTAATTTTTTATACAAAATTTATCGAAAACTTGAATCGCCGAAAATTATCAAGCGTCGGTACCGGCGGCGCCTACATGAAAATATTCAGCCAATGCTATTGAAAGGTCTAAATCGGGTTGTTTCTACTCATGTTTTTCATATTATTTGAAGTGTGATATGTAGTCTAGAAACAAAATGTAATGTTACGTTAGATTTTTTTGACAATGACAACCGTTTTCATTTGATTTCTCACTAACAAAATCCAATGTCTTAAGACTTCTATTATAGTGTGAAACGGGGTTAAGTAATGGGATTATTATGGTTATATCAGAATTTTTCTGTATACAAATTGAACCCATTTTCGCCAGACTTAGTTCCCTTTGACCGATTTGGTAATTATAATCGTCAGCGGCGACAATTTAGACTAGAATTATATTAAAATAAATATAGGTATGGTAGATGTTAAGTGTATTCTTACCGAATTTCAAAATATATCCATTGTTATCACTCTTTTACGCAAGTAATTTATTTAAATTGAAATAAACAATAGATTAAACAAAAAAAACGTTAGCAAAACATTTTACGGGTTGAAAACGTTGGCAAATAGTACTAATTTTTCTATAAAAAGTGTTTTCGCAGTGCTATATTTTTTGTACGGTTGGCAATTTCTGCCTGGGAGGTTTTTTAATAAATCTGAGAATGTGTGCGTCACACAGACAATAGATGTTGACACATCTCTGGAGTGTTTCTATTAACAACGTGAATGGGTTAGTAAATGTGAGAGCTTATGAATGTGTGCCCACATAGGCAATAGATTTCACATATTGCTGGTGTGCTTCTATCAACAAAATATATGTCGCGACCTTAGTATTGTTTTGGCCCATATGCCAAAAAGTCGGAATGAAGAAAAACAACAAAGAAGATTTACATAGTTTTTTTCAAAATATATCCGATAGAATTTTTTGTATTCTCACCACTGCTTCCGGCATATGTTTGGAAGAAAAATGTACACTTTTGTGAACTTTCATCAATCCGATTAGAAATTAACATATTTTTACTGAAAGTAAAATATCTTGTTATTTTATTTGTAAAAAGTAGCTTTTGTTGCTCCATGTGTATACTAACTGCTGTGTATTGAGTAACTTGTTATTGAGATGAAATTTTCTACTTTTTATTGAAAATAAGCGTATAAATTAGGGATGTAACGATACGCCGTTTTGCCGATCCGATACCGATACCGATATTTAAAAATAAATATCGCCGATACCGATTCCGACACCGATACGAATATTGCAATTGAGTTCCAGTTTAGATTAACAAAACTCAAGTGCAATTTTTTTTTCTTATACAAAATTACAGTGTAAGAGATCATTAATATTTAAAATTGATATTAACCCAGTATAAAAAATTGGAAGTAATTTTTAAGGAGCTACATTTTCTTTGCTTCCAAAAATTCTGTATTAAAAATATGCAGATAATTAGTAAAAAAGCAAGAAAAAATTTTTAATTCCTTTATAATTTTAAAAAATAATCTCCATGCTTTTTAAAAAATCGATTTTTAAATGACATTTATCAACTAATAGTCTTCTAAATAACTTAATATCTTAATTATTAAAAGTGTTCTAAAAGTTTATATTTATTCACTTAAATTTACATGAAAATATAGTTTTCAATTTGAATTCGCATTAAAAAAAATTGTGAAAATGGGTAATTTTTTATCCTTTTTCCTTGAGGAAAAATCATTATAGAACACGGAAAAAGAAATTTGTCCTAGCATCGCTTCCAATTGGGTGATTGGTAATCGAAAAACAGAACTTCTTGCAATGGCAAGGATATGTAAAACTAATTAGAAATTGTCCAAATTCGCAAAACTTTCGGATCGCGAATTCTACATTTTCATGACTTCTTTGGAGTGTCTTTTTTTGCTGGAATAAGATTTAAAAAACAACGAATTGAATTTGAATTCATGGTAAAATTAACAAAAATAAATAATTTTTTTTACAAAATAACAGCATAAAATATTATTAATTTTTAAAATTGATATTAATAAGATTTAAAAAACGAAATGAATTTAGTTCATGGTAAAATTAACAAAAGATAAATAATTTGTCAGAAAAAAACTCTGAAAAAAGTATCGTCGTATCGACAGTAAAATATCGCCGATACCGATGTATCGGAAAATCTGAAGTATCGCCGATATATCGGTAACGAATACCTAGTATAAATCTTATTAGAAAAAATATTTACATGGAATAAAAAGTTAATATTGATGAAACTTGGTATTCTACTTGATTTCTGATTTTTATTTTTTTATTTAAATTTTTTTTTTTACAAAAAATTTATCAAAAATGATGATATCGAGCACAATGAACAATTTCGCGAAACAGTTTTTGGATTCTGAAAGAGGGTATTCAAAATATATATACCCCATACTTAGCTTAATTTTTTTAAATGGTCGGTGGGCTAGTCTCAACAGAGTATAGTTCTCAAAAGAATACAGTACACTAACAAAAATGTACATTTATAGCATGTCTGCTGTCAGCGCTTGTTACGTTACCGAGACCTGGTTAGTAGCAGAAGCAAAATAAGTATTTGTTAATAGCTGTCTTAGACGAAAATCCTACATACATATTTTCTGACCTCGGCGCATTACAAACGAAAATCTTTGGAGCTTAATAATCAGCAAAATATAAATATGGATTAAATCCACTCTCTGAAACGAAGTGCTAGAAATTGTCCACCGTGCTTTATCATTCAATCCGGAAGGAATCATAAAACTACCTGGGGACGATCGGTTCTGACAGAGATAAATGAATTGCTGATACAACACAGCAGACATTACAGCAACATAAGCGAAATGAAGGACATTGTCAAAAAAAGGGCGAAATTAATACATTTATTGATTGATTTCGAGTGAAACACAGAACATGCCCCACTATATTGCTTTTAAAAAATATAAGCTTACAAAATCAACACTCAGGAAAGAATTCTACCAATCCGCCAACTGAACTGCTTTTAGTGTAACTTAAATGCACAGCTTTGTTTTCTTCACATAAAGAAATCAAACGTTTTGTGAACATACGTATACACATTTTAATAGAATAGGTTGAAAACTAATATTTGTTTCTACTATAATTTTAGTCAGTATTTTTTAACGTTACAGATTGGAAAAAGTACTTTTTATGTCGTGGGGGAACTGTGGTATTTTGAACATGAAAAAGTACTGAAAATAGTACAATAGTACTGAATTTTCCATCACTGATACATACACTTATTATTTTGGATTGACGAACGAAGAGACAAAAGTTGTGTCTTTAAGTAATTATTTAAAAGAACCAAATTTTTTTTAGTAAAATAAACGATGGTTTCGAACTGGGCAGTCCGCAACAAACTTAACTTTAATCCTACTAAAACTAAGGCTTTAGCGTTTGTGCCTACCCAGCCAGCAAAATAGGCCGACGTTGTCTGACTTTATTCTTGGAGACTTCGTACAGATTTCTGCCAGACAGTAGATATACGACTTGTCTGACCGCTTTCTGATCGAATTCGTATAGATATATGGGAGGGATATTATTAAGTTGTGTGTACCGATATGTCTGATAGATTTCGTTCAGAAGTATCTAACTTGTTATAATTCACTTTGTTTATTTTTTCTTTTTAAACAATTTTTACGGGACTTATTGTATTGAATTTTGTTTTTTTATTAATTAATGAAAAATAATGACAACTTAAAAATTGTTTTGGATAAAAATTAAAAAAAGGTACGTATGTGCGAAAAATAGATAAAAATAATTTAATTTTGCTAGATCTTACCATGGAGAATATCTGAAGAACAACAAGGTGCTCGATAAGAAAGATGCAACATTCAACAATCTGCTCCGTGGGCGGTCTCGTTAAAAAAGTGGCAAAATTATTAAAAATTCAATTTATTTATGTAATTTTATATATAGATATGTATGTACATTCTTATGTATGTATATAACAAATAAAAAAAATGTAAAAGCATAAAAGTCTCATTTCTGTAAGAAATCTGTCAGAATTTCCCAAGATTTTTCATAAGATTTCTGTCAGATTTCTATCAGAAATCTTGGCTAAAAACTCAGAATTTCCCACGACATTTCTGTCAGATTTCGTGTCAACCACTTCATACATTTTTGGGTCAGAAGTCTGACAGAATTCGTATACGATTCGTACTTTTTGTCGACGTTTCTATCAGACATCTTACAGACGTCGGACTATTTTGCTGGCTGGGTATAAGCCCTACGTCAATTAAAGTTATCTTTGATGGTATTTTGTTGACTATGTTAGTGCAAAAAACCTCACACGTATAGTTTGATGAAAAACAAAACACTTTTGATTTTCACGTCCGCCGATGACAAAATTTGAAGCTTGTTTGATGTGTGGCTGTGTAATTACATCAAATTTCATTTTTGTTTAGTTTTCGCAGCGACCACATCATTTCTATGGAGACGCACTATTAAAAAAAACGGATGAACAAAATTGAATTTATTGAAGTTTATCGTGGTTTTCCTGCTTTATGGCGAGTTAAATCGAAGCAATATAGCAATAGAAATTAAAAAAATGCTTAGTACGAGATATTGCTTGAAACATATACAGAAAAAAAAACCAAATGCGGAAAAACGGATGTCGCACAAAATTTTAAGTCTCTTCGAACTGCATATGAAAAGGAGTTAAAAGGAATTAAAAAAGGGAGTAAAAAAATATATAGGGAGTAAAAAAATAAATAATGAAACATTTCCGCCCAAAAAATCACATGTTCTTTTTTTTTCACAACAACTTTCAAATGAAGTTTGATGATATGAATTTGATGTGTTGCTGTGCTAAGCAAAACAAAATATTACCAAACATACATGAATTTGATCATACAGTTTGATAAATTGCCACGACCCTTAAAGTCGGTACAATTGTACTTTTTTTGGTACTATTGAGACCAAAAAAGTACGATGGTACCCCCGTGACTCTTTTGGTACTATTTGCAAATTTTCCCAATTTGTTGGGTGGTATCCATTGATTATTCAATAATAATTTATCTCTACTTTGGCCCTTAACTTAATTCTCTCTTGAGTCTACTTAGGCGGTTATTTCGTGAGTGGATTTGTGGACTTATTTAAGGAGAATACATAACAGGCGGTCTTGAGAGAACAGCTTGTAATATTTGCTTGTTAGTGTTCAAAGATATATATCAACAGCGATGCTGATGAAGTGCTTAATGTCAAACGCCATATTCTATAATATTCTTGAATAAAGGCTTGTCTTAAAACTGATTTTTTCAGTAGAGCAAAAACAAAATGTTTCTGAAATTGTGTCCACGGTATGAACATCGTTGATTTTTTAAAGCACTTTTGGCATATATTTGTCAAAATAACTTTGTATAAAAATTTCAGACAAAAATAACGTAAGAACGAGATCCTAGCAAGGATGCATAAAACCGCATATGTCGGCATAAATAACATTTACTAATTAAAATAGAACAAAATATTTAAAAAGATTTCAAAATCAAAAATTTAAATAATCCATCACACAGGAATAATTGAGTCGTTATTGCTGAAAATTTATGAAATCAATATAGAAGTCAAGCTTTTGTGCATGAAAAAATATATAGACTGCTCGATGATATCGCAAAATTTTTTACTTTCATTTAAAGATCGCTTAAAAAGAGCTATTTCGCATTAATAACTCAAAATCGGATTTCAAATTTTAATAGAAAAATATCTTCTGCTATGGTTTGTTTATCCATTGTGAATGAATTTTAAATTTTTTAAAAAACTTCTAGTTTATAAGAATAAAGAAATTAGTAAGTATGTTCCTTGTTATATGGCAGACGTGAAGATTCATTGAGATAAATTGAAATAAAAATTTTTTGATTTTTGACACCATTATTTGAAAGAGTTTATCAAAAATATTTTTAGAAAACAGAGCCATATTAGATCTTTGACACAATAAGCACAAAAACTCAATCAAAATCGTATGGCTTACTTGGTTACAACAATTCAAAAAGATTTTAGTACTATTTGAGCCGAAAAAGTACTATTTTAGAAGCTCATTGGTACGAAATAAATTTTTTCATTTATCATCCCTGATGTATTGGTAATATTTTGTTTTCCATATCATCAAATTTCATTTGAAAGTTGTTGTGAAAAAGAAAGAACATGTGATTTTTTGCGCGGAAATGTTTCATTATTTATTAAAAAACTTTTTGTTTGTTGAAAATTAGTTTTTTTTACTCCCTTTTAACTCCTTTCCAAATGCAGTTCGAAGAGAGTTAAAATTTTGTGCGACACCTTTTTTCCGCATTTGGGTTTTTTCTGTATATGTTTCAATTTAACTTGCCATAACTCTACGTCTCTACCTAACTTGAAATGCGGTTGTAACTTGAAGTTATGATTGCGTTATTAAAACAATTGCACTAACAACTATGTTATAACCTGAAAAAAGCATTAACTTGAGCGGTCTACACTTAACATTAACTTGAAGTTAATGTTAAGTTAAGTTAGGTGTAGACTGCAAATAAAGCAGGCAAACCACGATAAACTTCAATTTTGTTCATCCGTTTTTTTAAATAGTGCGTCTCCATAGAAATGATGTGGTCGCTGCGAAAACTAAACAAAAATGACATTTGAAGTAATTACACAGCCATACATCAAACAAGCTTCAAATTTCGTCATCGGCGGTATTGAAAATCAAGTGTTTTGTTTTCCATCAAACTATACGTGTGAGGTTTTTTGCACTAATACAGTAAAAAAATCTCTGTTTGATCTAACAGTTCGATAAGTTACCATGCCGCTTAAAGCCCAGCCCACTTGACCAAGACTTTCGTTAATGATATCGATTTGGAATATATCTCGAACATTTATCGTGTGAAACTATCAAAAATGACACTCAAAAATGAATCGAAAAAAGTTTACGTGTCGCTCAGTTTTGTATCAAAAAACATTCGATTTCGAAGGTTCGTTAGCTATATCAAAAGTGAGCCAATATCGAACAAATTTCGATATCGCAAAAAAGGCAGGAGCAAAAGCAATTTTTTAAGATTATTATCTTTATTTTTTATTTAATTTATTTTTTAATTCTTTAACTTACGCTGCAGCCAAGCAGATTTGAGAACATGTTACCTCCAGGCTAACGGACTAACACACATCCACTAGGCTATCGCGCCAAATTGTTCACTGTTCAATTATTGCTCATATGTACGTATGTGTTATATCAATTATTTAAGTTATGATGCAGTCAGACATATTCGAACACGGTACCTCTTGGCTAACAGACTAACGCATATCCACTAGGCTATCGTCACACATTCGAAAAATTATCGACAGAAGTTCGCTTTAGCGAACATTTGATTTTTTTTAGATTCGTGAAGAAATATCGAAGTCTTGTTTCGAAATTTCTTTTATATCGAATCTCAGGTCAGGTGGGACATCCTACTATCGTCGAACGTGGCACAATTTGTAACAATTTTTGTCGTCCTATATCGGCACACAATTCAAAACATTGCACAATTTATTTTTGGGTGGTCCCATTATCGTCGCATATTGTTACAATCTTTTTCGGCTCATATCAGGCAAAACAAAATTGCGACAATAATTGGTTCAATTCGGTCACACTATCGTTCTTTCCCACTAAACCTGAGATTCAAAATAAAAGAAGGTTCGCAAAAACGAAAAATTTTCGAAACAAATTTGTTCGATAAATGCACGTGAATCTGAAAAAATCGAATGTTCGCAAATGCGAGCTTTTGTCGATAATGTTGCGACAATAAGCTCAATTGCCAAATTTCATAAAATGTGAATGTTCGCAGCATTGAACTATTTTCGATAATTTATCGAATGTGTAATATACATTCATGTGTGCAATAATTGAATAGAAAAAAATTTGCCACGATAGCCTAGTGAATGTGTGCTAATCTGTTAGCCTGGCGGTACCGTGTTCGAATCTGATCGACGGCAGCCTAAGTTACAATTTTAAATAAATAAATATTCCATTTACATTAAAATAGATAAATTAAAAAAATAAAGATAACAATCTTGAAAAATTACTTTTTCCTGCATTTTTGTGGTATCGATATTTCTTCGATATTGATTTGTAAGCGAAACATCGAAATCGAAAGATTTGCTGCCACAAACTGAGCGACGAGTGGGTCCTAGCAGCTTTTTCTCTTTCCGACTTCGATAGCTGTTCTCGAGTGTTCTGTCCGAGAAATGTGTACGCAACATTCGAATGCGATATTATTTTCAAATGTTTTGGTTTGCTGGGTTATTTGGACAAATTTACACATCCATAAATAAGTTTTAGTGAAAAATTACCGCACTTTCCTTGTTATTCTTTTTGTTTCGTAAGCAAGTGTTTTCTGAGCAGGGGTGGCTAAGTTTGTTTAGTTATAATTTCTTTTGTTCAATTGCAATTTCTTTTGTTCAACAGTAGAAATAAAGATAAATATGCTTTTCATTTATATGAGTAATAGATAAAAAGTTTCATTTCTAGTAACATTAAGTTGAAAAAGTAAAACTTTATTGGTCCGATTGTGCTATTTCAAAATACCTTTTACCATACCTGGGTATCGGCGCTGATTGTCGACTTTGATCGACGCACAAGTGGCCGATGAAAATCGGTGCATAATTTACAATTTGATTGCTCGTCATTGTGCACAAGGGTGTCCACATTATCGGCGCATCAATCCTGATTTTGATTGCTTATACTCAGCACGATTTCGGCCCAGATTGTCGCATTTGCTAATTGTGCGTTCACATTATCGGTACATGAATTACGATGAAAATCTGTACATTCCGCCGATAGTGGGATCTTAACTTAAGGGGTTATATGTTTGTCCTTTTTTGACGAGCACCGTTACAACTAGTAATATGACTATCCCAAAACGTAGCTAGTTATAAATTTAGCTGCAGGGTACATACATGTCTTCGCGTTCATACATATGCACATACTTATGTATGTACATTTTCTTTTCTAATCTTCATTTTCTTACCACTTTCATTCAATTGCGTATATTTGTAGTAACAATCTTTATAGCTTATACCATAAAACTCCAGCACTTCATCATTCCAATTCAATACAGCATTGTGGTCCAGACAAATACGACAGACATTTTTATTTAAATTCAAACAATCCATTTTTCGTGTAGGTGTAGCAAAAGAATGTTAAAAAATAAAAATAGTTCTGTTCAAGGCGAACACACAGGGTGGCACAAGGTAGATCAACATCAGGTAGTCGCAAGAGAATTCGCCGTGGAGAATTTACAATTGGGCTGTCAAAAAAGCTGATACCAAGGTGGATTTATACAGGTGATATTATAAGCACAGCTGTTCTACTTTTTTCCACCAAATTAGATGCTCGTAGGTCAAAATTTTTATACGTTGACATAGGGCCTGAGATGTCAAATGTTATTGTAATGTTGTAGTTGTTTTAGAATCAACACCACCTGATAAAATTAATTCACATTGGCTGATACATTAACACTGCTGGCAGGTTAAGCGTGTAAACATTTTCGTAAACTGCTGTGCTCTTGCGGCCACCTACTATGAATTCGCTTTGAATATTTTTGCTCTACTTTGTCGCAAGCCGACAGAGCTGCAAAAGATTGCAATCACATGATTTCATGTTGATTGCTAGTTTTTGATTGCAATCAAAATTGTAAATTTGATTTCAATTTGATATCATAAAATCGTTTCAATAAAAATGATTCCAATCAAATTTTTTAAATCAATTTCTACATGAATTGATCGCAATCAATTGATTGCAATCAAATCCAGTGATTGCAATCAAAATGAAATCAGTCATCGTTCTCTTCAAATGATACTCATTTTACTAGAAATAAAGCCTACTCTGATAATTAAAAAAACCTGCATGAAATGGCTAACTAACCTACGTTGTGGTACGTTTTTTATACAATTTTGTTGGACTTACACTATAGCAGTGATTTCAGGGAAATTGATTGAAATCAAATGATTAAAAAACAAATGATTTCAAAATGATTGCAATCACCAAAAATTGCAATCTTGACATGATTTCAGTTTGAAATCTGAAATCAAAGAATGAAATCAATTTCGTTGAAATCATTTTGATTGCAATTTTTTACAGCTCTGCAAGCCGATTAATAGCAGGTGGCCTAATTATTACAACATACATAAAAACAAAATTCTTACACGTTTATTTTCATATGGACGTTGACAGCTCGGGTAAATGTTTAATTATATTTTACATGGAGTTTGACTGCTGGCGTAAGTCAGGTGTGATTGTTGCACTAATGAGGCTATCTAGCACTTTGTTGGTGTACGCGGACGAATTGACAACTAGATGGCTGTAGTAGGACTACGTCATGACAAATTCTCATGTGGTGTTTACACAGCGTCTTCACGAGACATTAACTTTGATATAACATGAGTGAAAACGTCGGCAGAATAATAGAAACAAAATGTCGATTTTCCTCTTAATCTTATACTAGGGGAAGACGTAATTTTCCTTTTCCTATAAGATTTCATTTTATGCAAATGCTCATCGAGTTAGCATGCACTACTTTTGCATAATTAGTTATTTCATTTTTAATTTTTCACACAAATTTTAATTTATAAATCAATTAAACACATTTATTCATTTATTCAACACAGAAATTTTATCAAAAACATCGCTTTTCATTTATTTTAATAACACTCATACATACGCACTATTTTATTTTCATGTACATGTGTTTTTTGACAGTTCATCTCATAAGATTGTTGTTATAAGAATTCTTATAACAACGCTCTCATAAAAATTTTTATAACATTGGGATAACACTAATTTGAAGTCTACACGTAACATAATTCTCTCTGCGATTGAATTTGACAATCTCATCTTACATATTATGTAACGTGTATACCTCAAGTTACACGCGCAGAATAGAGGGAATTGTAATGAAATATATATTCCCTCTTAGAAATTGTTGATGGCGTTTTAAACTTTGGTCCGGCCAATTAAATCTCCCATCCCTTGTTGTAGCAAGGGGGCACGGAGTAACTTCAAATAATTAAAAAAATATGATGAATTGTCATATTTTTATTTATAAAAATATAACTGTAGAATTAAGAACATGCCAAGGTAGATTAAACAGGTACCAACATAAGATCAGCTGACTTAGCAAATTTGAGAATGTGTCTCTGGTATGTTTTTAGCAACAAAGTGCATGTGTTAGTAAATTTGAGAGAACATATGAATGTATGCGACACACAGACAATAGATTTGACATATTGCTGGTGTGTTTCTACCAACAAAATGCATGTGTTTTTGGTGTTGTATTTGTTGCAGTGATGGTGATACCTGTGAATAATATGCCTTGGAACATACACAAAATGAAATTTTCTTAACATTATAAAAATGACTTCGGATCCAATGAAGAAAGCGCATCAGATGACAAGCGTATCTAAAAATAAATTGAAATTGTCCGGATTTGCACCACTTCCGTCCGGATCACAAGTTCAGGATCTTATTGGCTTCCATGGAAGTTATTTTCTTACTGGGTTCCTATTTACTCATCGTCGACTTTGACAGTGGAATATTGCTCTAAGAATAAACGGGAAAGGCGGTTCCTCTTGTATGTTATAATAAAGTTGCCTCTTTCCGCAGGCGGCTTTTTATGGAATACTTTCATATGTTTAATAGAGCTAAAAAATTAAAAGTTAAGCATATTTAAATATTAGATTTTTATGTATTAACATCGACAGCTGAAATGCAGACACATACATAACTATTAAAAATTTGCAAACCGCGTTTTTTAACTACATATTGTATTATTCATCAAGAATTTTAAATTTCTATTATGACCCAGCAAAATATAAATGAATGCGTTCAAAATGAAATAGTGTTTCATGGTTTCTTGAGCACTTGTTTCTTCGAATGCATTCTGAATGCCATCGTAAATAAAGCTATAGTTTTTGAACTCATTAAAAACGCATGCGATTTCACTAGGTAATATATTGCATAAAATATCCACTGAAAAAGGCATGCAAAAACAAGTCTTAGCTCCAGCAAAAAATAAGAAAACAGCTCAGTGGTAGAGAGCATGTCTTAACAGTCAGAAGAGCGTGGTTCGTATCCCAGCTGCGGCAATATTTGTTTTATTTTAATTTTTTTATATTTACATGAAAAAACGTCATCCAATCAGGGAACTTGCATGGGTTCAATTCATTCATTTTAATGGAGTTCAATTTATTTAAATTGTCATGTAAACACGTGATCTTCAATGTCACGCCTGTGTTAATATCATGCATGTTTCACCTAAATCGAACCACTTCGTCGTCATTCAAATACATGATTAAACTACTTTCTTGTCACGGAAGATTTTGTTGGGGAACAGTTACAAACCTCAAAGTGTGGTTGTCTACTGACGATTTGGTAAAGCACAAATGAAATGCATATAGACAATGCTTAACCATGTACAACACACACAACACACATAGAAAAAAACAGTTCTTGTTGCTAACAAAAACGAATTATTTGTTGAATGCGTTGGCGACGTCGACGTAAACATTTAAGCAAAGTGCGACTTTGGCTCGCAAATGAAGGGTTCCGTACGAATACACATATGTATATCCCTTTTCGGTTTTGTCTCTTTTTTAGTTTTGGCAGTTTTTTCGTTGTTTTTTATTTAATTAAAATTTTTTTTATTTTTTAAGTATTTTTCGTTGTTTTTGGCGATTTTTTAGGTTTTGGCAGTTTTTTAATTTTCGTGATTTTTCCTTTTTTTCTGGCGATTTTTCGTTTTTTGTTGTTTTTTGCTGATTTTTTCGTTTTGGCGACTTTTTGGTTTTGGCGCTTTTTTTAACTTTTTGACGACATTTTTAGTTTTAGCGATTTATTTTACTTGTAGCGATTTTTTCAGTTTTGGCGTTTTTTTTCGGTTTTGGGGATTTTTTTGGTGATATTTTAGTTTTAGCGATTTTTTTATGCTTGGCACTTTTTTGTTCCGGCGATTTTTTCGTTTTTTTTTTTGCGATTTTTGTTTTTTTTTTGCAGATTTTTTTAGTTTTGGCGACTTTTTGGTTTTGGCGCTTTTTTTACTTTTTGACGATATTTTTAGTTTCAGCGATTTATTTTAGTTGTGGCGATTTTTTCAGTTTTGGCGTTTTTTCGGTTTTGGGGATTTTTTTGGTGATTTTTTTAGTTTTAGCGATTTTTTTATGCTTGGCACTTTTTTGCTCCGGCGATTTTTTTCGTTTTTTTTTTGGCGATTTTTAGTTTTTTGCAATTTTTTTTTGTTTTTTGCCGATTTTTTTCGTTTTGGCGTGTTTTTGGTTTTGACGTTTAATATATATATATATATATATATATATATATATATATATATATATATATATATATATATATATATATATATATATATATATATATATATATATATATATATATATATATATATATATATATATATATATATATATATATATATATATATATATATATATATATATATATATATATATATATATATATATATATATATATATATATATATATATATATATATATATATATATATATAAATATATATATATATATATATATATATATATGTATATATATATATATATATATATATATATATATATATATATAAATAAATATATATATATATATATATATATATATATATATATATATATATATATATATATATATATATATATATATATATATATATATATATATATATATATATATATATATATATATATCTATATATATATATATATATATATATATATATATATATATATATATATATATATATATATATATATATATATATATATATATATATATATATATATATATATATATATATATATATATATATATATATATATATATATATATATATATATATATATATATATATATATATATATATATATATATATATATATATATATATATATATATATATATATATATATATATATATATATATATATATATATATATATATATATATATATACATATATATATATATATATATATATATATATATATATAACGAGTGATTTTTTTGCTATTATCTTTTTGGCAACACTAGTTTTGACAGCTCACCCACGTTTTGTATCTTGTGTCACTGTCAAACATCTTCAGTTTGGTCTATAATTTAATCATGAATCGTCTTACAAACGAACAACGCTTGCAAATTATTGAATTTTATTACCAAAATGCGTGCTCTGTTAAGAAAGTTCATCGCGCGCGAAGAATTGTGTTCAGCGACGAGGCTCATTTCTGGTTGAATGGATACGTGAACAAGCAAAACTGCCGTATTTGGAGTGAAGAGCAGCCAGAAGCATTGCAAGAGCTACCAATGCATCCACAAAAAACAACCGTTTGGTGCGGATTATGGGCTGGCGGCATCATTGGGCCGTATTTCTTCAAAGATGATGCGAATCACAACGTTACTGTGAATGGTGAGCGCTACCGTGCGATGATAACAAACTTTTTTCTGCCCAAAATGGAAGAGCTTGACTTGCATGACATGTGGTTTCAACAAGACGGTGCCACATGCCACACAGCACGCGAAACAATGGACCAATTGAGAGGCGAGTTCGGTGAACAGTTTATTTCACGCTTGGGACCAGTCAATTGGCCGCCCAGATCGTGCGATTTAACGCCTCTAGACTATTTTTTGTGGGGCTATGTTAAGGCTAATGTCTATAGCGACAAGCCCGCTTCGATTGACGCACTGGAAGCCAACATTGCCAACATTATTCGTGAGATACCGGCCGAAATGTTGGAAAGAGTATGCCAAAATTGGACTAAGCGGATGGACCATTTGAGGCGCAGCCGCGGCCAACATTTGCATGAAATAATCTTCAAACATTAAATTATATCGACCCAACTATCGATCCAAATAAATATTTCATGCATTTTTCTGAATTTTATGTGTTTTTTTTTTACTTTCCGATAGTTCTTATAAAATCACCCATTATATATATATATATATATATATATATATATATATATATATATATATATATATATATATATATATATATATATATATATATATATATATATATATATATATATAGATATATATATATATATATATATATATATATATATATATATATATATATATATATATATATATATATATATATATATATATATATATATATATATATATATATGTATATATATATATATATATATATATATATATATATATATATATATATATATATATATATATATATATATATATATATATATATATATATATATATATATATATATATATATATATATATATATATATATATATATATATATATATATATATATATATATATATATATATATATATATATATATATATATATATATATATATATATATATATATATATATATACGCATAGATACGATTTTTTAGGAAAGTATAATTCGCGGAAAATGGGAGATAGATTTATTCCCATTTATTATAATTCAAATGATAAGCACTTACCTGTTCCTGAAGAAAAACTCCTTATCACAAATGGAACATTTAAACAAAGGCTCGTTCATATGTTTTGCCATGTGAGATTTAAAACTTGTGCTACGAACTTTTTCACCACAATCTTTACAGGGAACATAATATTTCCTCTGAAAAATAAATATTATTTGTTATTCTTCAAAATTATAACTATTTATGAATAATTTATTTAATTAAGAAAAGGAATAACTGTTTTCTTTTTCTTAAATAATTTGTTCATTTATGCTGTAAACATTAATTGTGAAACGGAAATGCTTCAAAATTTTGGGTCCGATTTTCATAGTTGACTATATTATACCTAGTAGTATATAATCCCTCGGTTCAGAAAATAATTATTTTTAGTCTCCTTAAGGAGATATAACACTTTGAAATTTGAACTAAACGGCAAGTATCCGCTACTTCGGGTGTTATTTAATTTTAAAAAGTTACAAAAAAATAATAAATAAACTTATTAAGTCTGTACTTCGGAGTTTCGATTGGATTTTCAACAAAGAAGGTCATGATATTTAAAATAATAAAATAAAAATATTATAAAACAGAGCAAGGTAGATCGGCGAATTGATATAACAAAGCAATATTTTTGTTCAAGCAATTGTCAAAACAAATTATCAAATTTACATAAATTTTTTTTTTCAATTTATTTAAATAAAAATATTAATAAGGAAATTTTGGCAGTTCCTTGAACAATCAGCTGTGCTGATAACGCCACCTGTTATGAATTCGCCTTGAAACAGAGGAAGTATGACAACTTTAGCGCTGTAAAGTTTCAATACAAAATGAACAGAATCTGAAGATTATACAACCAAAACGATAGGAGTAAAAACACGGAATTAAGAGTACTTCGATCCGCATATGTGTGTGCGATAGATCCGTTAGATCCGTTAAAACTAAAAAAATATTTAAAGAAGGTGTATTTCAAAATTGACTACTACTAGAAGCTTTAAAAAACGTAATAAATAATTTTAAGAAATTAGTAGGTTTTAAACGGTTTTGGTAGTTTTTTGAGGAAAATTTAGTAGGAAAAACATTTTTTTAGTGGCAACGCTGCTGATTTGAATTAGCTCCAATGAAATGCACATAGGAATTAGCTAATACCCCTCCATAATCAATTTCAATATATGCATTTTAATAAAACTTTAATATTTTACTTAAAAAGTAAAATATTAATTTGGGAAGAAGCACACTACAAAATTAAAATTAATTGTAACAACTATAATTTTTTAATTTTATATGGGATAGAGAACATTAAATACAATTGTTAAAGTAACTGATCACAATTTAGCTTTTATGTATGCTAAAAGTTTAAATTTGGGATGTAACCGATACTGATACCGATATATCGGCGATACTTCAGATTTTCCGATACATCGGTATCGGCGATATTTTACTGTCGATACTGTCGATGGTTTTTACATTTTTTTCAGAGTTTATATTTTTGACAAATAATTTATTTTAGTTAATTTTACCATGAATTACATTCAATTCGCTGTTTTTTTAAATCTTATTAATATGAATTTTAAATATTAATAATATTTTACGATCTTATTTTGTAAAAAACATACTGCCTGGCTCACGATGTCGACAAGTCGAGTTCGTTCTCATATTTATATTGAGAACAATAATAAAAAAAATTAAATTTGTTTTTGTTTTCACTATATACAGGATGTCCCATTAATCAACGTCAAGCCGAAAGCGGATGATAGGGCAAGTAGTGACTGCTCCAAAAAAAGTTAAAAAAAATCTATTTCACTTATTTTAATAGGTGTTGCCAGTTAAAAAAATCACCCTGTAATGATCTTCCTATTGCTGTGACTACAAATCTTCTCTTTTCTTATTTTCTCTTTTCTTATTTAAACGCAAAACGGTGTTTTCATGTAAATTTAAGTGAATAAATGTAAATTTAAGTGAATAAAGCGCTTGTTTCTTTTTATGCGAATTTAAACGCAAAACGGTGTTTTCATGTAAATTTAATTGAATAAATATAAACGTTTAGAAGAATTTTAACAATTAAGTTATTAAAATATTTATGGTTTAGCCCATATGCCAAAAAGTCGGAATGGAGAAAAACAACAAAAAAGATTTACATAAAGTTTTCTCAAAATATATCCGATAGAATTTTTTTATTCTCACCACTGCTTCCGTCATATGTTTGGAAAAAAAATGTAAAATTTTGTGAACTTTCATCAGCAATCCGATTAGAAATTAACATCCTTTTACTGAAAGTAAAATATCTTGTTTTGTGCTCCAGTAACCACTTTTTTTATTTTATTTGTAAAAAGTAGCTTTTGTTGCTCCATGTGTATACTAACTGCTGTGTATTGAGTAACTTGTTATTGAGATGAAATTTTCTACTTTTTATTAAAAATAAGCGTATAAATGTTATTAGAAAAGACATTTACATGGAATAAAAAGTTAATATTGATGAAACTTGGTATTTTACTTGATTTCTGAATTTTATTTTTTTATTAAAAAAAAAATTTTTTTTACAAAAAATTTATCTAAAATGATGATATCGAGCACAATGAATGCTTAATATCTCAGAAACCAGGAAGAACTTCGTGAAACAGTTTTTGGATTCTGAGAGAGGGTATTCAAAATATACATACTCCATACTTAACTCAATTTTTTTTTAAATGGTCGGTGGGCCAAAACAATACTAAGGTCGCGATATGTCCTTTAAAAAAAATCAATTTTTTCAAAAGCATTTCGAGTATTTTTTAAAACTATAAAGGAATTACAAATTTGTATATAATTTAAATAAACTTTTACTTGCTTATCTACTAATTATCTGCATATTTTTAATATAGATTCTTTTGAAGCAATGACAATGTAGTTCGTTAAAAATTACTTCCAATTTTTTATACTGGCCTAATTCAATATTAAATATTAATAATCTCTTACACTGTAATTTTGTATAATAAAAAAATTGCCCAGCTTGAGTTTTGTTAATCTAGACTTGAACTCAATTTTAATATGCGTATCGGTATCGGCGATATTTCTTTTTGAGTATCAGTATCGGATCGGCAAAACGGCGTATCGTTACATCCCTAGTTTAAATGATTTGTTTGGACATGCGTTTTTTCACTTTTAATTATTTGTAGTTACACTGTCTTGCATTTCAGCTGACGTTATGTAACTAGAAACATAAATAATATACATATGTACATAATTACGTTTTTTATTCTATACTTACTTTAACTTTTACATCGGAAGATATCATTACGGCTGAATGAGAATTCATATGTCTGTCCAAGTCAATTTGTCGATAAAATTGCTTTGTACACAAACTACAGGATATCATTTGGCCTAAATGTAATCGTCGGTGTATGTTGAGACCACCTTTGCTGAAAAAAGCTTTATCACAAAACTCGCACTTGTGAGCTTTTTCTCGATTTTCTAAGTGCGTCATCATATGCGATGTAAGAGTATCTTTGCAATAAAACTTTAGACCACATTTATCGCAAGCCAAATTACGTTCACGGTTTTTAGAGTGTATTTTTTCGTGTTTGATTGCCCGGTATCTAGACACCAGTACTTTAGCTTAAACAAAGATAAGTTAATTTTAGAATTATAAGAAGGAGAATAACAAAAACATATCAATTTTGCAGTTTACACTTCATTCGGTAACTGTTTACTCGTTAAATTGGTAAAATTTCCTACACATTTTGCTGTCAAAAACTTTCAAAGTTAATTTTACTGTAACAAAATATGTATATGGAAAATTTCACCAATTTAACGAGTAAACAGATACCTTGTGACGATTTTTAAAGCTACTTTTACAAAACGAATTGCGAATGTTTAGTGGAAAGAACTAACTTCATCAAAGTAACTTTGAGAGGGAATTAAATGATTTGAGGTGTAGTCGAAACATGCTATAAGAAACCACAGATTTGTTTGCCTAATTGAATCAGCAATTTCGAAAAGAGCACATATTTGTAATTTTAAACTTTTCAGGGAATGAAAAAAACTAATTATTTTCTAATGAAGCATATTTAAAGAACTTATATATGGATTATATTTCGGAGCCAATTATCAATCGAAAGTTGCAATAATATTTTGATGTCAACATTATTATATATGTTTTTTTATATATTTTAAACTAATGAGATGTGCCCTTTTCGAAATTTAAGGTATTGAGCACACATAACTTAATAAAACAAAAACGTATTAACAACATTAATTTGCAGAGATTTTTGTTTTAGGTATCTAATATAAATATAAAAAGCAATAAGAACAAAAATACTATGTGCTTAAACAATAATTTCGGAAAGGGCACATCTCTTAAGAGTTGTGACATTTTTCTGTACATGCCATGACGACGACAGTAAAACGAGTGCCAGGAATGTGCCCTCTTCAAGCATAGTGGTGCAGGGAAGCATTAAGAACTCATTGATGTAAAAAAAACGTATTTGTCAAAATATGCGAGATGTGCCCTTTTCGATTGTATTAAGATTGTATTAAGATTGTTTGAAAGTATTTTTATCATGCTTGGTCGAAATCGGACACACTGTTCTCGAGTTAAGATATACTGGTGCACCCAGTCGTAATATTAGATGATAAGCCCATAAAAAATTCTGGGCTTAAATTTACTTTACCGACATTCCTTCGATTTAAAACAAAAATAGCCTATGCGATAGAAAATTTAATTCTAAGAAGAAAATATTAAGTACAAAAATCTTCGGAAACGCATATTTTCAAAGAAAGTTCAAAGAAGAAAAAGTAAGAAGCTGATCAATAAGACTTGCATCGTATGAACGTTGATTGAGGAAAGTTGGGCAACATTTAGTTTAAAGGTACTATTGTGGCATTTATTGTATAGTATAGGTCAAAGCGACAATAATATGTACAATAACATATGCAATAATATTGTATAATGGATGGGCGCTTTAGACATTTTCTTGGTAAGTTTTTGATTCGGTGTAACAATTTGGGTATCATATGAAAGATTGTCAAAATTATTGTTCCCAGCTAGCAATTTATGAAATTATTGGTCATATTCGAGTCCTTATTGATTCCTCAGCTCGATTAAAAAAATAATTTATGAGCTCATTTTCTGATCATAAAATATACTTTTGTCGGTAGAAAATAGTACCCTACGTATGACTCCTCTTGAAAGAGTCTTTTATTACCCGCTTTTAAATCAGTTTTGACTAATTTTTTTTTAGTAATTTTGAAACAGTATTTGTGATCATTTCTGAGTCAATTACGACTCATATTCGAGAAAGTAAAATAAAAAAAATTAATTTTAACTGAGAATAGAACCCAGCTCCTTCGGATTTATAACCATACGCACCAACCACTCAGCTAACGTACTGCCTACAATATCGACAGCACAAAGTAAACATAAACTTACTTTAATAACAATACTCCAAACAGTCACATTTCGAGCATATGCTTGATCAATTTATGATTGCGCAAGTCTTTTTCTAAGCATTTATGGGACTCATTTTCGAGTAGTGTTTTGAGCCCGCAACTGCTTAATCACTTTTTGATCGTCTAAGTTAGTCTTAAAAGATTAAATTTCGAACATATACATGATCAATTTTTTATTGCGCAGAAGTCGTTTTCTAGTCATTTGTAGGAATCATTCTCGAGTCTTGTTCTAAGCCCGCAACTGATTAATCACTTTTTGATCATCCAAGGTAGTCTTAAGACTTCGTTTGCTGATTTTTGGTAAAACAATCTTCCAAATGTTATGTGTGTTATTAGTAAGCTTAAAAACAAATAATTTAACTATTTTCATTAAGAAAATCAATAAGCCCAACTAGGCATAAAATCATTCTTCAGCGAAGCCGCTATTCGACATACCCAGAAGAGAAATAAGTGCAAAGCAGAAAATCATTCTTCAGCGAAGCCGCTATTATACATATCTGAGCAAAACATCACTAAGGCCGCCCCAGCGAAGCTGCTATTCGACATACCTAGAGGAGAAAATCAATAAGCCCAGTCCAGCCCAAGGCCACAAGCAGAAAATCATTCTTCAGCGAAGCCGCTATTATACATATCTAGAGGAGAAAATCACTAAGAAAGGCCAAATGCCGGATGGCCAACAACTATTCTTCAGCGAAGCCGCTATTCGACATACCCAGAAGAGAAAATCAATAAGACCGAACGAAGGCCGACAAGGCAGAAAATTATTCTTCAGCGAATCAGCTGTTCGACATATCCAGAGGAGAAAAATGAATAAACCCTCCCGAAGGCCGGCTAGGCAGGAAATTATTCATATGATACCCATATTGTAACATTTGTATAGAAAATGCCTATGATCTGTAAAACTTTGGGGGCCCGTAATTCCGAAAATATGCGTTTTCGGGGATTTTTTTTTCTTAGAATTAAATTTTTCATCACATAGGGTAATTTTTTTTAAGTCGGAGGAATGTCGGTAAAGTAAATTTGTTCCAAAATCTGTAGCTAATAGGAAAAAGCAGAAAGAAAAATTACCAATTTCTAATTCTGTGTTATTTGAGATTAGTAAGGAGCAACATTGTCCTCTTAACTAAAAAAGAAAGAATGGAAAGTTTTTTTATGGAAAATACATATGTGAATTCAAAAGTAACAAAGTAAAATCCCTATTATGAGCTGTACGTATTAATCGTAGGCAAGCCCCATAATAAACAAGAAAGACTTGAATGCAAATACATATGTACATACATACTACATATTTCTAAAATAAAAACGTAAATTGTTCTTGGCAAATTTCAATATTGTATGTTGAATGATGACTTCGTCATTTAGCTATCATTTTCCTTCTTTAGGATATACATACATATATACAGTGTGTCCCATTAATCAACGTCAAGCCGAAAGCGGATGATAGGGCAAGTAGTGACTGCTCCAAAAAAAGTTAGAAAAAAATCTGTCACTTATTTTAAAAGGTGTTGCCAGTTTAAAAAAAATCACCCTGTAATGATCTTTCTATTGCTGTAACTACAAATCTTCACTTTTTTTTATATTTTTTTTTTGCTCCTATATCATTGTCAGATATCCTTCTGTAAATGGCAGTTAAAAATCCATACTGCAGTGGCCTGATTTTCAAAGAAAATCTTACATTTTGCCAAACGACGTACTTAAATTTATTACTACTCCCAACTTTAACCAGCCGTGTTAAAAAAACAATGTACTCGGTACTTTTGGCAAGCAACATCAAAAGTTGGCGCGTTTAGCACGAATTCCAAAATGGTACACCACTTGGTCGGTTTCGGAGTTACGGACCCCCAAACTTTTGCAAATCATATGCATTTTCTAGATACATTTTTGCTACAGTGTAACAATATGGGTATCATATAATTGATTTTTTGTCTAGCTGACCTTCAGCCGGGTTTATTGATTTACTCCTCTAGGTATGTCGAATAGCGGCTTCGCTGAAGAATGATTTTCTGCGTAGCCGGCCTTCGGCTGGGCTTACTGATTTTCTTCTCTAGGTATGTCGAATAGCAGCTTCGCTGAAGAATGATATTTTGCATTGCAGGCCTTCGGCCGAACTTATTGATTTTCTCCTCAGGATATGTCGAAAAGCGGCTTCGCTGAAGAATGATTTCCCGCGTAGCCGCCCTTGGGCCGGGCTTAATGATTTTCTCCTCTAGGTATGTCGAATAGCGGCTTCGCTGAAGAATGATTTCCCGCGTAGCCGCCCTTGGGCCGGGCTTAATGATTTTCTCCTCTAGGTATGTCGAATAGCGGCTTCGCTGAAGAATGATTTCCTGCCTTGCCGGCCTTCGGCCGGGCTCATTACTTTTCTCCTCTAGGTATGTAGAATAGCGGCTTCGCTGAAGAATGATTTTCTGCGTAGCCGGGCTTCGGCTGGGCTTACTGATTTTTCTTCTCTAGGTATGTCGAATAGCAGCTTCGCTGAATAATGATATTTTGCATTGCAGGCCTTCGGCCGAACTTATTGATTTTCTCCTCAGGATATGTCGAAAAGTGGCTTCGCTGAAGAATAATTTTCTGCCTTTTTTTGTGGATAATACATATCTTATGTTTTCAAAAATAAATAATAAAAATAGTTGAATTATTTTTTATGCTTACTATAGCATACAATAATGTTGACAATCTTTCGTATGATACCGACATTGTTACACAGTATCAAAAATTTATGTAGAAAATACCTATGATCTGTAAAACTTTAGGGTCCGTAACTCCGAAAATATGCGTTTCCGCATTTTTTTCTTAGAATTAAATTTTCTATCAGATAGCGAGCTTTTATTAAAATCGGAGGAATGTCGGTAATATAAGCTTAAGCCTAGATTTTTAACTGCCATTTACAGAAGGATATCTGACAATGATATAGGAGAAAAAAATAAGAAAAGTAAAGATTTGTAGTCACAGCAATAGAAAGACCATTACAGGGTGATTTTTTAAAAGCTGGCAGCACCTTTTAAAATAAGTGACATAGATCTTTTTTCTAACTTTTTTTGAAGCAGTCACTACTTGCCCTATCATCCGCTTTCGGCTTGACGTTGATTAATGGGACACGCTGTATATATATCTATATATGTATATGAATAATAAAATTTAACATTAATTTACTTACAACATATTGAGCAACAAATTTTCTCTTCTACTTTCGTTGAAATTTTCTTATCGTCTAAGGACGACTCATCATTTGCTAATTGATCACTCGAGTTTTCAATTTTTTCCTTCTTTGGTGTTTTTCTAGGTTTGCGTTTTCTGGTTCGCGTTAACGAAGATGAACACTTTTCCGGTATCATACAAATCTCCTCTGAAGATACTGTGGAAAGCTCTTCTTCTGCTTCAAGTATTTCTTGTTTAATTTCAGTTTCATCTACTAATATTGTTTCAAAAGTTGACGCTTCATGCTTTACGTTACCTTCATCATCTTCAATCATCAAGCTGTGCTTTCTCTGTAATATCAAATCGGTTTCAATAGCTTTTGAAATAAACGCATCAATATATTCCAAGCCATTGGAACAGTTACGACATAACCAGGATGAAAAATTATCACCGTCTATCAAAGAAATATGTTTTGAAATACGTAGTAGGAATAAATGCATGTACGTATCGTCGCTCGTAACTTATTGTGATCTAAGTTATGGGCTATAGACTATATGTATAGACAATAACTTACGAACAGCGATATGTTGTATGTTGTTTGTACAAACCAATATATTCCAATTGAGTATACCTATAGAAGCAATCTTTGTAAGTCAAATGGCTGTCACATAATAAATCATTCCAATCCCGTTCTACGTTGTCTTCCAAGCATATACGACATTTATCGTCCTCGGATTCCTGGCCATTCATTTCAATAAAACTGATTTCGTTCTTGAACCTTTTTAACAAGAGTAAAAGACCACCAAGACGATATTGAATGACGTCAAGCGGCGGCTTAACATAAATATAGTGGGCGACCATAAGTACGCTTACAATGAAAATTCTACATCGGCTGATCCACAGCTGTGCTTACACCTGCCAATGCTGTCATGACACACATGTAATTTTTGTTTCCGAAACTCCTGACAGGCCGTCTACATTAAACATGAAATTCTGTTACTTAGCGTCTACAACTGCGATTAACTTTAACATAAAAAAGAACGTGGGAACAAGAATAATCAGGTATGTGATGGAAATTGATTCCGAAAACGAAGCAATTTTGAAAGGTGTTTCTTAATAATATTTCTTTATTAAAAACAATTTTATAACAAATATTATAAAAATATTTCTTTATTACAAAAGAGTTGTTGTATCACAAAAATTATAAAAATTTGATGAAAAGTGCGGGAAAAGGGACTTTCAAAAGTGCTTCGTTTTCAAAATCGATTTCCATCACATACCTGAATATGTCGATATTTTTCTTCATCTCATACAAGTGGAAGACGTAATTTTATTTTTCTTATAAGAATTCCTTTTATGCAAACGCTCATCGTGTTAACGTATACTACTTGCATAATATTGTAACGTTTTTAGACCTTTTCGTAAAAAAGATTTTATTATTTTCACAGGATTCGTTGAATTTCAATTAAAATAAAACACGGATATTTATTTTTAGAAATAACTTCTTGGAAACACTTTATTTATCACTTAAAGCTGGATTCACCCATTGTTTCCGAACAAAATTTTTCATACGCAATTTGACGTCTCTTTTCTTGACAGAGAGAAAAGAAGAAAAATAATTTTGTTCGAAACATTTTCAGCTTGAATTCAGCTTGAATTAGTTTAATTTTAATTTTTGTCCGGACAAAGTTGAACTGAGTTACCACATCAAAGAATGTTTTTATAAGAATTATTTCATTTCTTGCTTTGTTTCTATAAATGTGTCATGCAAGTAATATTATAGTATTTAGATTAATAGTTATTAACATTTTATGTTAATAACTATTATGTTTTATAATAATAAGTATGTATTTTTATTGTAAATTGCTAACTAACAAAAAATTGTATTTAAGCCATACAAAAATTTTCTATTACTTTATAATTTAAAAAAATGCTCGCCATACTTTTTAGAAAAGCGATTTTTAAATGACATTTATCAACTAATATTCTTCTAAATAACTTAAAAGCTTAATTGTTAAAATTATTCTAAGTTTATATTTATTCATTTAAATTTACATGAAAACACAGTTTGCGTTTAAATTCGTATAAAAAGAAACAAGTTGCGAAAATGGGTAATTTTTCATCCTTTGCCCTTGAAGAAAAATCATTATAGAACGCCGAAAAGGAATTTTTTTCTTAATATCGCTTCAAATTCGATGATTGGTAATCGAAAAAAAAACTTTTGCAAGCAATGACAAGCATATGTAAAACTAATTAGAAATTATCCAAATTTTCACTACTTCCGGATCGCGGATTCAACATTTTCATGAGTTATTTGGAGTGTCTTTTTTTGCTGAGAATAATAGGCAATTCACACTACCGTGTTTTTGGCAACTTTAAGCTTTACGAGCTAAACAAGTTAATTTTTAGATGTTTTCCCATATAATCAATCACATAATCAATTGTCAAAAAATTTATGTGTTTCAAAATTAAATTCATTCAAAAACCAGTAAAAGGCAGGATTCCAAGTAGTTCTTGATGTATGTTCAGTTGATTATTTGATTTTAGTGTTTATTGGACACGGTTTGTACAAGGTGAATTAATTTTATCAGGTGGTGTTGATTCTAAAGCAACTACAGCATTACAATAATATTTGACATCTCAGCCCCTAAGTCAACGTATACAAATTTTGACATACGAACATCTAATTTGCGAAAAAAAAGTAGTTATAATATCACCTGTATAAATCCACCTTGGGTTTGTAATTGTAGCAAAATATGTAAACAAAGTCGAAATTAAAAAAGGTAGTAGCATTTCTATTGCAACAAACAGCTTATTCTGAAAATTATGGTTTGTGTTGGTTGAAAAGTATTAAAAACCTAGTTTTTGGGTCAAGTTTTCAATTCAAATGGAAAAATGTACATACACATGTAAAATGCTAGTTAATTACTTTGCAAAATCATTAATATTAAAAAGTGTGTTTTTTTGCCAGTTCTTGTATTTATAACAGTTTTACCGATTTTTAGTCACTCTCAGACTTTTCTATTTTTTTAATGTTAAGATTTTGCGAATTTTCATCATTTTCGCGATTTTTTCTGAGATATTTGCATTCCTTACAATTTTAGCGATGTTTAATAAATTTTTGCACCAAGGCAATTACAAATTACTTGTATGTAATTGAAGTGAAAATGTAATCATTACTCCCCAAGCCTGTAGTATACTGTATATTATTTGTATTAGTTATGCGGCTACCTGTTATATTATTCTACCATGATAGGTCCGTTTGTTTACTTTTACAGTAAAATGCAGTAAATGAGTAATTACTGAGTAAACTAAAAAATATCTGTATATTTTCCACCAAGGTGGATTTATACAGGTGATATTATAAGCACAGCAGTTCTACTTTTTTTCCGCAAATTAGATGCTGGTATGTCAAAATTTGTATACGTTGACATAGGGGCTGATATGTCAAATGTTATTGTAATGTTGTAGTTGTTTTAGAATCAACACCACCTGATAAAATTAATTCACCTTGATTTTCCACCTAATTTATCAACTTGGCAGTGCGCTAACGAATTATTTCGACTTTTATCCTTCCTTGAGGGTATGAGCAATGTCATATTGGGGGGAGATTTCAATGCTCGCCACTCCATTTGGGGTGACATCTTGGACTCTCCCTGTGGCTGTAGATTGACTGAAATTTTCACTCAATCTGATTTTATCTGCCTTAATGATGGTTCTATTACTTTTCTTCCACATTTTTATAGACAGAGGATCTGTTTTGCACTTAACTTTTGCCAAACTGCCCTCTTTATCAATCGTTTGGCGTAAAGGTTCCATGTGGTCTGGCGTCTCGCATCACTTTCCGATAATTATAGACATTGGAGCTGTTTCTGTGTCACCAACTAAGTTTCTATGTATATAAACGTCGACTTTTGGATAGTATATCTAAATTGGATCTTGAACGTGACGTAGGGTGCATTGTAAACTCTTTTGGTACAGAGATTTCCAATACAACCTTTTGATCATGAAAATTTGTTGGCAAGGTGTGGTGGAACGATGAGCTGTTTTGTATTATTAGGAAACATGTTGTTGCTAGGAAAAAGGTCCAGAAGTACCCCTCTCAGGAAAATCTTGAAGAGTCTGTTGTTTCAACGGAAGTATGGAAAACTGCTGTTAAGAAAGCTAGGAGTGAGAGCTATGGGAAGAGAATAGATGAGATTAATGAGCAACCTAACACTGCTGCTGCCTGGCGTTTTGTTAATAGTTTTAAATATTAGGTGTGTTCCAGATAACCTCGGACAAGTTTGGACTAATGAGAGTAAACTCAACATTTACTCTCTCAAATTATAAAAGTTGCTCAAAACATCTGGAACGCGAAAAACCACAATTTTAAGTATAAACATTTCGATAGTGCCAACTTATGAGCTTTAAAGTTAAGTTTGCGATTTTAATCGTTGTTTTATACGCTTAAAACGCATATCATGAAAACAAAAATTTGCAACAGCTGTAAAAAGTAAATGAAAATAAACTGAAAAAAAGTAAAAGCAACCTAAATTTATAATTTTTGTCAAATAGAAAGCCAAATTAAATTTAAAAAAAAAACTTTCCATTTTACTTTTAAATAAAAACTTTTTTGCTTTCTTTGCAAATTTTCTGATTATAATTGTGTTCGTTTACCCCAAAATTTGCAAAAATTTGTACTGGATTTTACTGAAATGCGTTCGTTTTCACATAAATTTGCAAAAGAGAGCATCAATTGAGAGAGTAAAGTGACAGTTGTTTGACTGAGAGTCTGCAAATGTTTACTGAACAAATTTGTGCCAGTAAAATCCAGTAGAAGAAAAAAACATATGATTCAATAAAATAAACAAGAGTAAGCAATCAAAATGTATACAATTTAAAAAAAATCGTTTAACAGAAGAAAAGTTGGTTTAAAAGTCCAACAAAAACTGAAAATAATTATTGTACATACATCCTAAGCAAGTTTCTTCTCAACTTGTATGTTCCAGAAGAGCATACAACGCCAAGTTTTCGTTTCTTTGCACCCATGGCAAAAATGTTCCTCTAATTGATTTATTTACATTAATGCTTTAGAGATGTAAAGCTAATATATATTTGAATACTTATTACTGCATGTTACTTGGGGTACCGAATATAAAAAAATCAAGTAATGATGTATTTTCGTATGTCATTTAAACAGAAACAAACTTAAGTCATGTACAAAATAAAGAAGTGTAAAAGCTTCTCCGAAGTTCTATTTAATAAATACATTTCGCTACGAATTTATAATTATACCAAGTACCAAAAATATATACGTGCTGAATAGTCGATACAGCACATATTTTACAACCCTATCTATCTTAGTGGTCAGCTGTTTTGCTCAACCTGCAAATTTTTGCAGTTTTCCGTTCGCATACTTCTTTGTGCAGGAGCCATTCTTGTAAGTAAAATTCTCAAATTACCCAGAATTTACTCAACTACTGGATTTTACTGGAAAAGTAAGCAAACGGACCTTATAATTTCAGTTTCATATGTAAACACAAAACAGCTGATTATTTATTTCTTGTCCGAACTTACCCAACACAAAAACTACGTACAACTTTGTACAGGAAATGAAAAAAATTACTCTCATTCGCTCTTAAAATTGTACAAAAATTGTTATGTGGAACGCTTTTGGGTAACTTTGTACAAGTTCGGCCTGTTTTGTTATGCATCTGGAACAGAGCTATTATGGTAATCTACCTTCGATTTAGGGTGATGATAACAATGCTGACTTTTTGCGAAACTGGTTTCATCCAATTCTCAGGTTGTCTATTCCAGACTATCGGATGGGGTTATCACATCTTTCTCATATGAGGACCTTATGGATGTCTTTGTGCCTCTGCAGGGACACAAAGTAGTCTGTGGCAGAGGGCTTGGATCGAGTAACTTATGATATGGTTAATGCCTTGCCTGTTTCTTCTAAGGAGTCCCTTTTACATGTTTTTAATGACTTATTTATACACTCATCGCGGAGGAAAATTAGGATAGTTCCAATCCCTAAGAATAGTGGTTCACTGGATTATTTCATTAATTATAGGCCTATTGCTCTGATTTCCGTTTTTCTGAAACTGATAAATATGATGGTTAAGCTAAGATTGACTACGGCTGTGGACGACCTGAGGGCTTTACCAGCAAGATATATTGCTTATAGGGGAAAGATGTCTACTTCAACCTGTTTAAATGAGTTTCTGTTTAGGGTGCCATATCTCAAGTCCTTGGGTTTGAGAGTTGTTTTGGCATCTATTGATATCAGTAGTGCCTACGATTGTATTAATATTTCTGTTCTTAGAAACATTTTGGTCAGTCAGGGTGTACCATTATGTTTGATTGATTGGATATCTGAGAGGGAGCTTTGCATGAGTGATTTATCTGTTTGTGTGTTTAATGGTCTTCCTCAGGGAAGTTATCTTAGTCCTATACTTTTCAATTTGTACACTACATACCGGCATTCATTCCATTGAGGATGAGAAGACCCTTATTTTTCAGTATGCTGACGACTTTCTAATTCTTTCCTTTGATCACTTTTTTGATTTTGCGGTATCTAATCTTGATTATAAGATAGGTCAATTTAGTTCGATCTGTGCATCCCTCGTAATCTATGCTTTAACCCGTCTAAGACCAGATGTATGTTTTTTGGAAGGCGTGCTGGGTTGGATATGAGCCCTTCTATAGATGGTTGTCCGATTGCACAAGTTAATGCCCTTAAATTTCTTAGTATAACCATTAAGAACACCTTGAGCGTTAATGACCATTATCTTCTTAAAAGATCTTCTTCTTCTTAAAAGATTGACCAGCATCAGGGGTGGTCTGCGACCTCAGTCTAGTTTGACTTTCTATCTTTCCTTCATAAGGGGCAAAATTGAATATGGTAGATCAGCTTCCGCTCATGCACCAGTGTATATTGACAGGAAAATTCACTTTCCAGAATTCCAGTCTCAGAAGATGTCTCGGTTTGTGTCCATCCACTCCGGTTCAGGCTATCTATGCCTTGGTTAATGAATTGCCTCCCCATCTGAGATCTGCCTACGTTGCATCTAAAGAACTTCCGAAGATTGCATGCTATAACCCATCTTTGATGGGGTTAATCAAATCAGCGTCTACTCATCATAATAACAGTTATTCCTTTGTGTACGGAAAATATAGAAACATTTTTGATTCGATCCCGACATACAATCATTGTATACCTACCCACAGACTCCAGGTTTTTATTGAGTCATCCTTTAATAAGAGCCTCGGCATATCGCGGGAAGCCTTGTACAGTATATCTCATAGATTATAGTCTCTGTCTGGAGAGTTAATTGCCATCAAGAGGGCTGTTCTACTGCCATTGTGGACAATGTCTCTCGAGTTGTTATTTATACTGACAGCAGGAATGCTTGTGTGTTATTGAAAAATGCTAATTCGAATAATTATCTTGTTTCGGATATTTTGAATTCAATAAAGAACTCTGATATCCGGGGAATACACATTGTTTGGGTTCCTGCCCATGAAGGAATTTATTTTAATGAAAGAGTTGACTTTCTGGCTAAACAGACCGTGTTTCTTGGGGCTCCTTTGGATGTTGGTCTTCCATATAGTGATTCACTTCGAAGTATTAAATACTTCTTGCAAAGGGAATGGTTGGAGTTTTATCAATCTAGATCTCAGGTTTCTGGATTTTTGTTCTTCTCTTTTTCCTGAAATCCCAAGTATGCCATGGTACAGAAATGTCAGATTGGACCCGACTGATATGAAGATCATTGATAGACTTTTATGTGGCCACTGCTATAGTTGTGTTTATCTTCACATGATTCGTAGAAAACCGACGGATGTGTGCCATTTTTGTAACATGATTGACAACTCTGAGCATCTTATTTTTGATTGTACGGAGTTTAATAATATCAAATTTATCAAAAATGATGACATCGAGCACAATGAATGCTTGATATCTCAGAATTCAGAAACAATATCGCGAAACAAATTTCAGATTCTGAAAAAGGGTATTCAAAATATATATGCCCCATACCTAACTCATTTTGTTTTAAATGGTCGGCGGACAAAAACAGTAATGAGGTCGCGAATTATCAGCGTATTTGACAACTAATATGTACATATTCTTTATTGTGAAGACAGACACCATTGTCAGTTGTAAACGTAAACACATACATACTCGTATTTATTTTAGCTGACTTTAGAACTTTCTTTTTAACACTATGTACTATATCTTCATTTTTTTTCATAAGTCTAGCTTTTTATATTTAATTTTAAATAAACAGAAAATATTCAGGTATGTGATACAAATCGACTCGATTTCAAATGAAATCGAAAGTTGAAAACGAATGAAATAGTTTAAGGTGTGGTGTGATGGAAATCGTATCGATTTCATTTTCCCCTTTTGTTTCTGTTCCATGTATTTCTTTATATAAAAACCTTTTTGACATAAAATTATTAATATTGTTTTATTTCTAAAAAAATTTGGAATTCCTATACGCAACCGCATAATCTTTAACAAGGTTACATGTGCTAATATGTCTTATAAAAAAAGTTTACGATCTACAAATCTTTTAGCTTGTTGGTACATTGCTGGCATTAGTTCTTGTTTTACACTATTTCTTTGCAAAAAAAATAGCTTATGTTATTTGATTAGTCTTCAGCAGATTTTAAAATATGTAACTTCAATTGAATCCACGGAAATCACTTACATATATGGTAGATATTTGTAGATGGAACTCTACCCAGTATTTACCCGATATATGGGTATATTCCTTTTTTTGGGTATTTATTTCAAAAAATTTTGCGATTTTTCGTGAACATGCGGCTTTGGCGGTTTCTAATAAATGTTAGGGCTTTTTTCCGATATTGCAACTTCACGCGAATTTCAGCAACGTTCGGTATAGAAGCGTCTTTTTGCACTTTTTTGACCTCTTTTTTATAGTTCACACGATTAGACTTAGTTATCATGCCGCTGTTAGCAAAATTTTGCGAATTTTCGCGATTTTTTCCGAAGGTTTGGCATTTCTTACGGTTTTAGCGATTTTTAATTAAAATTATGGCTCGTTTAAAATTTTGCAATTTTTGGCGATACGCGTAAGTTTTCCAAAGTTGTTGGTTTTTCTCAATATTTTGGGCTTTTAATCAATTGTAACATTGTAATCATTTATATATAAGCAAGTTTTTTTGCGAATATTCGTAATTTCACGGTTTTTCCTAAAGCCAAAATGAGCTTCAAAGTTCCGTAACCCAAAAACTTGCTTACATAAAAATGCCGATAAACAGTTAAAACTTAGAAAATTAGTAACGCGAAAACTCGCAAAAATATTGCGAAAGTCCAAAATCAACAGTTAGTGACTAAAAACCGATAATAATGTAAAAATTATAAAAGTTCGGAAAAAATGCTTCTACGCCGAAAATTCGCGAAAAATACATTTATGACAAATAGACCTAAAATTTATTAAAAACCGCTAGTGTCGAAAAATAGCAATATCTAATATTGATTAAAAATCGCTAAAAATATAAAAAATGTGAAAGCTTGCAAAAATCACTAGTTCCACAAAAGTGAAGAAAGTCCCTGAAAGATTGCAAAATAGAAAAAAGTCCTAAAATTGATTGAAAATCGTAAAGAGAATAAAAAACTAGGAAAAAATAAAATTTTGCGCGAAAATAATTCGCGAACAAATCGGGAACAAGCTCTAAAATGTATTAGAAATTTCTAAAAATAGAAAAAACCTACGGAAATTTTGCTAAAGTGCTAGTGAATATTTATTAAGATATCCAAAAATTATATATCAGCAAAAAAAATATGCTTAAATATCAAAAAACACTCCAGTGACAAACTAATTTAACATTTTAACAAAAATTATTGCAAAAATATGTGTGAAATACATACATATCATACCAAACTTTTGAAATCGTCAAACATATTCTACTCGATTTGAAAACAGTAAAACAAGAGAATTTCGTTTTCTATCACATCTATTTTTTTGTTATTTTCATAGAACAAAATAGAAAATGAAATCGAATTCGATTTTAAGTAAAATCGATATGAAAACAATACTTCAACAGCCCTCACAACTTTCTTCGTTTTTGTGTCGATTTTCATTCGAAATCGATTTCCATCACATACCTGAATATCAAATATTATTTCGCTTTTGGCCCAATTGTATTGTGAAATATCGACATTGCACAATATTGACATTGTACAATTTATCAACGCAAACAGTTTATCATTGCACAATTTAATTAATATGTAATTAAAAATAAGAATAGCCTATACATAGAATCTAAAAGTTGAATGCTCTAAGAAATAATTGAATAATCAAAAATAAAATTAACCTACATAAATAAACGAATACAAATTGTAACTTAATTTAATATTTTTAGGTAGTAAGCAAACTAACAACTATAATTTAATTTAATTTGCTATTTTATCGCATTTCGTAAGCAATGTTGTGAGTAACAATTTCATGACATATGGCTAGATGAGCAATTTTATACAAAAATGTATTCAAAAGATTTAACATGCTTGATTCCAAACCTGTTACAACACCGTAAAGCCCCATTCACAGTATGAGAATAATTACGACAGTTGCCGTCATGACAGTAAAGTCCCAATATCAAATTGGGCTTGATAGTGCGACAGTAAAGGACAAAACACCATCAACATGCTTGACAAGCGTGGTAATAGTATGTGTGAAATTTCGTTAGTATTAGTGACACCGACGACGCTTGATGGAAAATCTACTTGCTTTTGATTTTTCGTCAAGCACACGTACACGAATCTGACATCAAGCTGATTGATGGTGTATTTTGCCCTTAACGATAAATATCACAATTTCTCATTGAAATGAACTGCCATGGCAGTACTATCACGACAGTTACTGTCATGGTGTGTACGGGGCTTTAGTAGTAATTCAAAAGGTTTATAAAATGAAATTCGAAGTTTAATGTGGGCCGCACAAGTAATCCGTCCTGACATTTCGTCTGCAGTAGGAGCTTTAACCAGATATAACAATAACCCTTTAAAACTAACCGTAAGAACAAATCTCTATCTTCAGTCGTCTTTAACTGGAAAATATTGTTATGCATGTTTTCATTTTAATTGCTTCGCATCTACAGCATCGATAGTTTTTTGCCTCTCCAGGGCATTTGGTATTTTTGTATATTTTAGAAATTTATGTATGTACATCAGAGTCCACCAGAAAGAGAAACACTTAAAATAAAAATGTATTGGTGTTTTTGCAAGTTTCATAAAACAAGGCAATAAACGCTCATTGTTGTTGCTACTAAATGAAACAAACATACATAATATCTACATATGTATATTATGTAAATATGTATGTATTTCAACTTATTCATCGTTGGCTCTGACACTGGTATATTGCTCTAAGAACAAATGGGAAATTCGGTTCTTCTTGTATGCTATAATAAAGTTAAGTCTTTCCGCAGTCGTCTTTTTATGGTGTACCTTGATATGTTTAAGACAGCTAAAAAAAAGATAATTATATTTGACAAAAATTAGTTTTTTATGCATTTAGATATAGTAAGCTGAAATCCAAAAACTAGTTTTTTATTTTTTCACAAAACACAGAACATTAAAATATTTAAAATTATTGAATGTAGAGCGGAAAAAATCAAATTGTATTGTGTCGGCAAGATGTCATAATTTCAAATTACAGAAGAGACCAAATTATGTATATTTTTTTTCTTAATTTATTGAACGTTTTCCAAAGGACCTGGGAAACAGTTCAAGTTATAGAGAGATTAAAATTATCGAGAGTCAACTGTATGTACTATTTTTCAGAAACGTATATTTCGCGGAAAGTGAGATATATGTAGGTTTATTCCCATTTATTATAATACAAACATTAAGTACTTACCTATCCCTGAAGAAAAACTCCTTATTACAAATGGAACATTTAAACAAAGGTTCATTCATATGTTTTGCCATGTGAGATTTAAAACTTGTGCTACGAACGTTTTCACCACAATCTTTACAGGGAACAAAATATTTCTTCTGGAAAATAAACATTATTTGTTATTCTTCAAAGCGATTACTATTTATGCATAGGCGGTTAATTTAGAAAAGGAACAATTACGTTGTTTTATCGTGACTTGTTCCTTTTCTTAAATAACCCACACACATAAGTATATCGATGGCTTAATATAAAAAGGCTTATCTCGATTTTTTCGAAAACGAATTTCTCACGTTTTCTGGTAGTCAATGTTTAAATGGATCCTCCTTAGGGCCATTAACAATAAATATATTAACTTTCAGTTAACACTAAACTCAAAATGTACATCTTGGTTAATAAAATTTCATTAACACTTAGCTGATTTACCTATTCAATTACAATTAAATTTAACTGGAAGCTTTTTTGAGCTTAAGTTCTTAACTGAAGATATTATTGACATTGAAAATAAATAAATTTTTTGTTATTCTGAAAATATTTTACATAAATTTTCAAGAATAATAACAAATTCAAAGCTTCTTAGGCGAATGCAGCACTTGTTTGTGCAGAGGTCGTACACAAATCTTGTTGAGCCATGATATTCACCCTTATTGTGAATGTCAACGTCGACGTCAATACAATACATTCGTCGCCGTCAATTCGATATATCGTCGTTGTCACTTCAATGCCAAATCAGCATTTACTAAAAGTATTGTAATGACGTTGACTTGTTATCGATAATGTGAAGGAAATAAATATCATCGCTATCATTTTGACGTTTTTATTCAATTTGTTTATTGCCTTGGTTTATTCAAATTTTTTAATGTTGTATTCAAGTGAAAGTTTTAGTGATGAAGCAAACAAATAAAGACTTCTTCTCTTTTGAAAAGATCTTCTCCTTGGTGTTATCTTTCCATCATTTTCTTTTCTTCATTTTCCATAAAATCATCCTTTTGGTTGGTATTGTGCTTCGCAAATATGTAATGCGTTTCTAGAAGTGGCTTCTTCCACTCGAATAGCATATGTGGAAGTTAACGGGCATCCCCGTCATCCTCAAAGATTTTGGAGCGCTTGCTAGATGCATATCGTCATATAAAATGCAAAAGTGCCTATCATTCATTTTTAAAAAAATTCAGAAGATAAAAACCTTAATAAAAACTATTGTGATTATGTTTTTCCAACATAGTACTATAATTAATTCACACTTTATTAATGATACTACCCAGAAAAAAAATCATATTTATATTCACAATAGTTTCCTTTTTATTAAGTTACCTATCTTACCTGAAAATGTTTTAATAATTATTATAGGCCGCCGCTTTTGCATTTTATATAGCAATTTACATATTTTCTGGTGCTTACCGTTTGTCAACCATTGCTATGCCTACACTCTAAAACACTTTTGTTGAAAATTAGGTCGATAATAGTCGGCAACACTTTACAGATTATTATCGACCTAAAATTACACACGCATTATTTTTGAACGAAATGTTTTTACTAAAAAAGCGACTGGCTGCGTGTAGGCTTGAACCGCGACCTCCTGACTGATAGTCTAACGTATCTACCATTCAGCCATAGCCGTATTATACTTTATTACTTTATGTTACATTTTTTCCACTTGGACTAAATATGTTTAATTTGAAAGGTTTTTTCTTTAATAAAATAATTACAAAATCGATGTAATTTTACACAAGGATAAATTTTCAACACAAATTTAGACACTATATGATCGTAAATTTGAAGTAATGTTTTAGAGTGTAATTAGTGGTCCAATAGATTTAATTTCCTCGCAATTTATTCCAATCCTTTCTTAAAATTATTAGGAGTTCTGCTCCTATGAAATCCTTTTACTAGGCTTGGTTTACTTTCAAGCCGCTGAATTAATTCCTCAAATTATTTGTTGGTTATTTTAATTTGTTTTCTATTTTAAATACTTTTTCAAATAAATATCCGTGACGGCTAAAACTATCTATTGAGTCGTTGCCAAAAATTTTGTCGACTAAAACAAAGCCAATTTAGCACAATGTTGTCTTAAAGTCACCTATTAAAATTCGAAGCAGCTGTCAATCGTTATCGAAATCCATCAATATTGACAACGGTAATACCGTTATTGCACCGTCGACGTCACTTGTGGCGACGTTAACATTCGCAATAAGGGTGATTATTTATATAAATTGCTGGAATTTTTGCATTTCCCAAAAATAGTTTATTTCAGGCAATCAAAAAAGTTGATGACACAAGCTAACTCAATTTTTTTATTGTTAACTTTCAGTTAAAATTTAAGTTTAGGCAAACTGAAAGTTAATAAACTTAGAGCGAATTTTTGACTGCGAGATTGGGGATTAAGCTAAATTTAATATTTGTGTTTACTCTTTTAGTTCTTATTTTTAAAATTTTTTTGATGGTTTAGGAATAAACCACCAACAAAAAAAGTCAACTCAAAGCGTAAATACAGATATTAAATTTAACTTAATCTCTAATCTCGCAGTCAAAAACACACTCATAGGGTTGGTTTTTAATGTGAGCATTTAATCTTAGTTTGAAACTATAATCAATTAATCTGAGAATAAATTTAATTGAGTGCTAATTCTGTTTGCCGTTGTTTTGCATTTTTGTTTAAAAAGAATTATGCCAATTTTCATTTTATAAATCTTTCGATATTGAGTACACTATCGTATCGAATAAAATTTCGACACGTATCGAATGGATGGATTAACGCATTAGATACCTATCAAATCGAAATATTTTAAAGAACAATTTTGTGTTTCTAGCAGCTAGTACAACAACCAAGTCGATTGGCCAACGGTAATAAGGTTTATAGGTAATGTTCCATGCTTTTTTGCAAAACAAACACAATAAAAGAAAATATTGTATTCGATCGCTCTAGTGCCATCGAGTGGAATTTAAACAGCAGCTACTCGATTATCGTATGCCGTAATCCCAAAAGGAAAAATTTCGATCAATTCTGCTCGATATCGAATGCGACGATTCGTACCCTGCTAATCAACTTTTCCTTCTTTTTATACCTTGTAAACTCTTGCTTAACGCCAAATTTTAAGCTTCGCGCTCCAATCAGCGTACATGAAAATGTAAAATACTGCCGGCATTTTTACTTAATGGCCCTTATCGTGTTTGGCGATTTTCGCCTTCGACTACGACACTTTTGTAATAGCTTAAAGAACGATGTAGCGTGCTGTCTTTAATCTATTACAAAAATGTCGTAGTCAATGGCGAAAATCGCAAAACACGATAAGGGGTAACATTTTAATTAAGAATGTAACAAAATAAACAAATAGAAATCTTAAGAATCCGCTGTTTTCTCGCGTTTTCGAAAAATTAAAACCACGCCGAACGCGAAATGGGAAAATTTACAGAGCAGCATCAAATCGTCAGTATGATTTCAAATCAGTATGTGATTTGAAACCACGCGATTTTCTAAACAGACCTAAGATATCTGTTTTTGCTATACTTACTCTAGTCTTTATATCTGAAGTGATTCTTGCGGCTGCATGAGAAGTCATATGTTTGTCCAAGTCAATTTGTCGATAAAACTGTTTTGTACACAAACTGCAGGATACCATTAGACCTAAATGTATTCGTCGGTGTACGTTGAGAGCACCTTTGTAGTAAAAAGCTTTAACACAAAACTCGCACTTGTGAGGTTTTTCTCGATTATCTAAGTGCGTCAGCATATGCGATGTAAGATTAAGTTTGTTATAAAACTTTAAGCCACATGTTTCACAAGTCATATTACGTTCACGATGCTCAGAGTGTATTTTTTCGTGTTGGATTGCCTTGTATCTAGAGGCCAGTACTTTAGCTTAAAGAAAGATGAGATAATTAAGAAGAATACAAAAAACAACATATCAAGACTTTTAAAGCTACTTTTAAACTTAATAAGTTTTTATACTAATAATAGCATTGTTAAACGAATGATTTATCATATTTTGATGGCATTTTAAGCAGAATATATGGTTTTTAAAAATACATATCTTATCTTAGTTTTTATTTGAAACATTTCATTTAAATATAACCCATGTTATTTTAGCGTTATTAAAACTGAATCGTATGTTATAAAGGAGAGTATTGTAAACAATTTACATCGTCAACTAAAACCTAAATGCCTAAGCGCACATTTTACTTTTTATAAAAATATTGACATTTTCAATGCGAGTTTCTATAATATAATTCTTGCAAAAAAAGCGACTACAAAATAGGCGAGGCGAGGCACCTCCCCCACACTGAAAATAATCCATGCAACATTTTACGAAAAAAAACTTTCGTAGTGACTTTTTTCGTAGAATATACGAAACTTTCGTATATATTACGAAAAAACATTTAGGCAATATTTTTTGGAGTTTACGAAAGTAACGAATACCTTTCGTAAACATTTTTCCTTGTTAAAAAATATATTTGAAATAAAAAAATAAATTAAAATAATTTTTTTTTAATTGACGTATTTTTCAGATATAAGTAAATAAAAAAAATTTTTGCTCTTATAAAATAAGTAGAAAGTGGCTCAGTGGGTAGAGTACATGACTTGAAATATGAAGATTGCGAGTTCGTGCCACGGTTGAGCCATACTCTTTTTTTACTTTTATTTTTTGATTATTTTCATACATTTCGTTTATTTTACGACAGAATTTCGTGGTGCGAAATTACGAAATATTTCGTAATATGTACGAGCATTTTCGTGCATATGTTGCATGGAATTTTTTCAGTGCATTTTTATCATCATGCACTTTTACGAGAACTAATTGTGTGTGGAAAGTTTCATAAGAATCGGATAAGTAGAAGTAGTTAAAATGAATATTTACTTTTCATGGGCGTGGCACTGCCCACTTTTCTAACCGCAATGTTGAATTGTAACGATAACTAAATGTGTATGCAAAGTTTAATAATAATGTGCTAAGTAGAAGCAGTTAAAATACTAATTTACTTTTCATGGGCGTGGCACTGCCCACATTTCTAAAAATAATGCTGTATTATAACGATAACTAAAGTATATGCAAAATTTCATAAGAATCGGTTTAGTAGAAGTTGTTACAAAATAATATTTACTTTGCATGGGCGTGACACAGCCCACTTTTTTGATCGTGATGTATTTAAACAGAAGCTTAATGTGCGTGTAAAGTTTCATAAGAATCGGTTGAGTAGAAGTAGTTGAAAATGAATGTGTATTTACTTTGTATGGGCGGGACCAATCTGGAAGTACATCCTTTTTAATAGAGAAAAAAATCCGAAATCGGTTCATAAATGGCGGAGTTTTGAAGGAACATACAAAAAAAAATACATGACGAATTGATTACCTTTCTCCTTTTTTTGAAGTCGGTTAAAAATAAACATTGACGAATTCGCTTCTATATGAATTTTGTATATAAATATATAAGTACATACATATTTGGAATATTTTAACTCTCAGATCGCTAAAAACGGGTCATCACGCCAAAAAAAATCATCTAGTTATCAAACTATGTACTCGCAATTTGCTAAAACACAGCGGAATTTATAAAAAAAAACTCGATTTCGAATCCAATACGGATTGGTTTCGTATCATTTTCTCTACAAAACCGGTTGGTTTCGTTTATGAAATCCGTTTATACTTGAATTAAATTTCCGTTAAGAAACGATTTTAATTTTTTACGAATTGGAGCTCAGGAGAACTTTAATTTATGTATTTAACAGGTAAAACAAAGTTTTCCTATCCTCTAATTACTTAATACACAATTTTGTAGCCGATGTTTTGCATTTTTGAGCAAAAATAAACGCTTTTTGAACAAAGCAATTTCGTTACGTTTTCATGAACGCAATCATAATATGAATTGGATTATAATTCCGATTCCAATCCAATTCCGTATCGGATTCTATGAACAGGCAGGTCAGTTGAGACGTTTCGCGTTTTATGTGACCATATTTATTTATTTATTTAATAACAATGATCGATCCAGCCAATACAGGAAATAATGTTTTATTCTAATTTATTTTGTTTTTACTCCCGCTATAAAAAAATTGTAAGTTGCTAATTTTATCTCGATTTTAAAGGATAACCCTACAAGTAATGAAACGAACAACCCGAAAAGTAAATCACAAAAACAAAATCGCTAGAACGGAAAAAACGCCAAAAAAAAACAAAAAAAAAACGCGTAAGCTGCAAAATTCGAAAATAAAAAGACGCAAAAACTAAATAAATTTCCCTAAATTAAAAAGATCGCTAAAACAAAAAGCACTTAGACGAGAAAAAACACCAAAACTAAAAAACTATACAGCATTAAAAAATAGCCTAAAGAAAGCGCTAAAACAAAAAATGCAACAAAATGAAAAAACCGCCATAATTACAAAAATCGGCAAAACAAAAAAATCTTTCCAAAACTAAAAAAATCGCCAAGAATTAAAAAGATCGCTAAAACAAAAGAGCACCTAAACGAAAAAAGCATCTAAACTAAGTAATAAACAATATTAAAAACGACAGAATGAAAACGCTAAAACAAACAAAAAAAAAATTGCCAAAACGAAATATTTATTTAATAATCTCAAAAACGAAAAAAAGCCACCACTAGAAGTAAACAAACACCAAAATTAAAAAAATCGACAAAAAAATTGCCAAATCGGAGAAGCAGTTAAACAGAAAAAAATCTCAAAACATATCGACAAATTTAAAAAAGCCAAAACTACAAAATCGTCAAAAGGAAAAATGCGCTTAAACGAAAAAAACACCAAAACGAAAAAATCGCTAAAAGCAAAATATCACAATTAGAAAAATCGCCAAAACTAAATAAATCGCAAAAAAAATTTTTTTAAAACGAAAACAAAGCTAAAACATTAAAATCATAACGAAAAAAGTATCCGAAACAAACAAAACTCACCAAAACAAAATATGTAAAAGGAATTATGAATATGGTATTCGAACGAACGGAAGCCTTCGTGTGCGAGTCAAAATCGCACTTTACTAAATTTAGTTTCAGTGTAGGAAAGTTACTATGTATCATTAACTAATTATGCATAGTTACATTATATATTTTGTGGAAATTTTTAAAGATATTTTTATGGCGTTGAATAATTTTTCTGAGCCAAAATGAAATCATTTACATCTAGAGTACGGACGATTGTGTCGTGCGTTGGCCATACTAGTACATATTAACTAAGATATTTATTTGTATTAATGGAAATACATATATGGGCATTTCCACAGGAATGCCCACTTTCTGTCACGTTCGACACCAAGAAAGTAAGCTTTTTTTCAGAACCATGTGGTTCAATTTTTCCTAAAATTTTACTAACTGTAGAACTACTTACGGACTACACAAACATGCGAATAAGTATAAAAAAACTTACGTTGCTTTGAAAAAATCAACATAATTGCTTGGGGTCGAACGTGACGGAAAGTAGTCTTTCCTGAGGAAATACCCATATACATATGTAAATACATGTTTACTGCTAAATTGTTCTGGACAAACTTCGAAATTTGATGTTGTCATTTAGCAATTTTCCACCTGTAGGATATACATATAATAGAATAAAGTAAACTGTTACTGAATGCACTTACAACATATGGAGCAACATATTGGATCTTCCACCCTTGTCGAAAGTTTTTTATCATCTAAGGACGATTTACCATTTGTTAATTCATCATTAGAGTTTTCCAATTTTTTCTTCTTCGGCGTTTTTCTAGTTTTGCGTCTTCGTGGAATTCTTGTTCCTGTTAACGAAGATGCACACTTTTCCGGTATCATACAAATCTCATCTGCAGGTACAATGGAAAGATCTTCTTCTGCTTCAGGTATTTCTAATTTAATTTCAGTTTCTTCTACTAATATTGTTTCAAAATTTGACGCTTCATTTTTTATGTCATCCTCAACATCTTCAATTGTCATATTTAAGCTTAGCCTTTTCTGTAACATCAGATCGGTTTCAATAGCTTTTGAAATAAAAGCATCAATATATTCCAAGCCATTGGAACAATTGCGACATAACCAGGATGAAAAATCATCACCATCTATCAAGGAAATGTTTTGAAATACATAGTAGGTATGTATGCATGTATTTAAATATGTTGTAGTTTGTACAAACCAATATATTCCAATTGAGTATACTTATAGTAGCAATCTTTATAAGTCAAATGGCTGTCATATAATAAATCATTCCAATCCCGTTCTACGTTGTCTTCCAAGCATATTCGACATTTGTCATCTTTTTCGGTTTCCTGGCCACTCATTTCAATCAAATAGAAGAGTACTATTACTAGTAATACGGATAAAATTGGCCAAAAGGTTATATGTATTGCAAATGAATCAATAAACAAATAAATTCAGAAATTGATTTCGTACTTGAATCTTTTAATAAGATGTAAGACCACCACGCCGATGTGGAATGATGTCAAACGGCGGCTTCACATAAATATACTGAGCGGCTATAAATAGGCTTAAAATTAAAATACTTCAGCGGCTAACGCTAGACGGGGTTCACACAGGAAAATTTCTGTTGCGCAACTTTTAATTCAGCCGCGAGAAAAACAGAGAAAGCAACAGTTTTTCTCTGCCTTTCTCCCAGCTGAATTAAAAGTTGCAGAACAAAAATTGTCGTGTGTGAACCCCGTCCTAGAGTTACACATGCAAGTAGTGGCATGCCATTGCCGTATCATGGTGTAATAAGTATACCAACAACTAACATCTACCATCAATTTGTCCCAGTTTACACTATGTCGACGTTTATACGATGCAAGTCTTATTGATCAGCTTCTTATTCAGCTGTGAGAAAGACAGAGAAATGAAACTGGGACTATGCAAGTCTTATTGATCAGCTTCTTATTCAGCTGAGAGAAATGTGTATTCATTTCTGTCTTTCTCACAGCTGAATAAGCTGAAAATTTTTTTAATAAAAACACATGAATTTTACTTAATTTCAATTTTTAAAATAATATCAGTAATGAATGCGGTGCGCACTAGGTACAAGAACTCATCATTACAGAATTTTTAAGAAAATGAATATAGCACCAGTATGATTGTATGATATGTGTTTCGAGCACGATTCAACAGCACTTGTGTGTGCCAGTATACTGGAGTAATATATGCCTTGCTTTAAGTTCGTTTTCAATTTAATCTTTCGATCAAAAACATGAATATTAAATGAGTAATCTTTTATTTATTTAAATATATAATTTAAAGTGACCTTGAAAGCCTGAATTTTGGAATAAAACCAAAAAACATCAAAATCATAGATTATTAAAAAAGGTCGACAATAATTAAATTGAAGCATTTGAAAAAATTTTTTTTATTTAAGAAATTCTGGCTTAAATTTACTTTAGCTACACTCCTCCAAATAAAATAAAAATTTTCCTAAATGATAGAAAATTTTAATTTAAAATTTTCTATCAGATAGGAAATTTTAATTTTATTTGGAGGAGTGTAGCTAAAGTAAATTTGTTCCAATTGTTTTTTTTAGAAAGAAAACTTCAATGTGAAAAGCTTAAATATGAAAAAAATCCTGAAACGTCGATTAGTTTACAAGTTAAAATTTATTTACTCTTGCTTAGATATAATATAAATTAATATGGGTAGGGCTGAGAGGTGTTTGAAGTGAGCGCTGCGAAAACGCAACGCAGACCCTTAATGGGTTAACTTGTACGTAAATTCAAAACTTTAAAGTCGTTTATAGCAAAACTAGTTATTTAGTTATGACGTTGTTTGAGTAAATGAGCGATATGTATTCCAATTTATTCATTGTTGACTTTGACATTGGTATTTTGTTCTAAGAATAAATGGGAAAGGCGAGGCATTTTGTAGGCTATAATAAAATTACGTGTTTCCGTACCCTTTTTGTTATGGTTCACCTTCATATGTTTAGCACAACTGAAAAATGAAAAGTTAATCATATTAAAAATTTTTATTTTTTATGCATTAGATGGAATAAAACTATTAAAAAATTCAAAATGGCATTTTTTAGCTCATATCCCTGAAAGTTTTCAAATTCTATCATATGGTAAGTTCGGACAAGTGGGAGTAAAAACGAGTTTACTTTCTCAAATTATGGAAATTAGCAATTAATATTTGTTGAAGGTTAAGGCCGAGTTAGTAAAAACGTATCGCGTTCTTGGGGATCAGCTGAAAAAACTGTTACATAAACAAAGCTGTTGCTGTTTATTAAAAACGTATCGTTGCTCCTTGTCACGTAGGAAATCTACAGAAAATAGATTATTACGTTACAAATGTCAAAACTAATGGCATATGCATTACAACTACACACTAACAACTGACAGAATTTGCGGTGATACGTTTTCAATAACTAACAACTAAAGTTGAGCGGAGCTGAAAGTTCTAAAGTTAAGCGTATTATGTAGTTCTTACTGAAATTGAGGTTTGGAGTTTTGCATTCATTTCTACACGCAAAAATAGTCGTGTAGAATTCTATACAGAGTTTTGTTTGCGTACACACAAATTTATATATATTTTAGTTTACAACACACAAAAACATTAAAAATTAATTACAATGTACGAAAAGTTAAAAATGTCATAAATTCCGTGACCAAAACTATGTCTAAGCATTAATTTTTGTTCCAGTTGACAGAAAAAATTCTCCACTTATTGTTATAAATGCCTGTAATAGACAATAAATGCCGAAATTCCGTGTACTTTTCTTTTGGAACTGCGTACTAGTAAACGGAAATTTCTTTAAGAAATTTAGCAACCTGAATTTCAGTTTCTTTTTTTACGCATACTTCTTATGGCAGCCTGAATTTCAGGCAGATGTGCATACTACGCTTTACACTAGGGATGGGCAAAAAATACTCGTATCGATATTTTCTTAAAAATATATCGATATTTTTAATTACGATACATCGATATATATTTTTTCCAAATATATCGACAGTATCAAATTCGACATTTTTTAGCTTTGGTTTTGTTTATCGTGCAATTTTTAAAAACATTTCGGCACAGTCTTCATCAAATAAAATATTACTAACAAAATCTTTTGTTTTATTTATATTTTGTCTATTCGAAAATTTATCATTCTTTGAGTGTAATTTTGTTGATGTATGTTCAATGAAATATTGGTGGAACAGTAAGGAACTTGGAAATTAACTCTTTCCAGCTTAATTATTTATAAGAAAGGTACTTTTTTTTGTTTTATTAAAAAAAAAATTTGGGGACTACGTATGAATTATCATTTTTTATTCGATATATCGCGACCTTAGTATTGTGTTGGCCCACCGACCATTTAAAAAAAATTAAGTTAAGTATGGGGTATATATATTTTGAATACCCTCTTTCAGAATCCAAAAACTGTTTCGCGAAATTGTTCCTGGTTTCTGAGATACCAAAAACCTGATATAAGAAACTTTTTTCAAACACCAAAGATGATAAATTATATGAAAAAAGATTTTATATAAGAAATGTTTATAGTGCAAACCGAATTATTTTTCTACTATTTATCTGTTGTTTGAGCTATTTAAGTTAGTTTTTAGGGTTCCGTTACACCAAAAGTGTAAAGTGACCCTATTGTTTTCGCTACGCTGTCCGTCTGTCTGTCACAGGCTGTTTGCTCGGGAACCGTAAGAGCTACGGACCTGAAAATTTCACAGAATATGTAAAACTTTGACCGCTATAACAACAAATATATGACAGCTAAAACTTAAGGGGTGTTCTAAAGCGAGCAACGAAAAATGTTCAAATACTAATGTATTACGCAGACACTTATATATAGACACTTTAAATTTTCAAAGTTCGTGTTAATTGGTGTAGTCTGTAGAATAGACTACACCAATTAACACCGATATTTAAAACAATAAAAATTAAAGGGTGTTCTATTAGTTAATGTAATTTTACTATGTAATTTAGACAATATGCAGTATCTTGTGAACCGTAAGAGCTACGGACCTGAAATTTTCACAGAATATGTAAAACTTTGACCTCAATAACAAGAAATATATGATGGTTTAAAATTAAAGGGTGTTCTAAAGCGAGCAACTAATAATCTTGAAATACTAATGTAATATGCAGACAGTTAAAAATTAAAGGGTGTTCTAAAGCGAGCAACGCAACATGTTGAAATACTAATGAAGTATACAGACAATTATATATACACTTTAAATTTTCAAAGTAAGTGCTAATTGGTGTAGACTGTAGAACAGACTACACCAATTAACACCGATATTTAAAACAATAAAAATTAAAGGGTATTCTATCAGTTAATGTAATTTTGACTATGTAATTTAGACAATATGCTGTATCTTGGAAACCGTAAGATGTAAAATCTTCAAAAACGCTAAAACTAAAAACGTCCAAAATTAAAAAAATTTCAAAACGAAAAAAACGCTAAAATGAAAAAAGCGCTTAAAGGAAAACAAGGACTACAAAATCGCTAAAACGAAATATATCATCAAAAAATGAAAAAATCGCCAAAAATGAAAAAAAAAATCACAAAAACGAAAAAAAGGACAAAAACCAAAAAAAAAACGCCAAAACTAAAAAAATCGTCAAAAACCAAAAGAATCGCCAAAACGAAAAAAAGTGTCAAAACAAAAAAAGTCGCTAAAACTAAACAAACCACAAAAAAACGAAAAAGTCCCCAAAAACGAAAAAAATCGCTACAACTAAAATAAATCGCTAAAACTAAAAATATCGTCAGAAAGTGAAAACGTTAAAAAATTCCATAACTAAAAAATCGGCAAAAAACAACAGAATTGCAATAAACGAAAAATCGCCAGAAAAAATTTAAAAAATCACGAAAATTGAAAAAGCGCCAAAACAAAAAAAAACCCAAAAATAACGAAAAATACTTAAAAAATAAAAAACTAAAATTAAACAAGAAAGCACAACGAAAAAAATGCTAAAATGACAAAAGGGGCAAAAACAAAAAGGGATATACATATATGTGTATTCGTACGGAACCCTTCGTGTGCGAGCCAAAGTCGCACTTTACTTAATTTTTTTATTTTATATGAATTGTTTCGCATACATAATAAAATTTTTTAACTATCGAACAGAGCTGTGAAAGATTGCAATCAATTTGATTGCAATCACATGATTTCATGTTAATGATTGCTAGTTTTTTATTGCAATCAAAATCGTAAATTTGATTTCATGATTTCAATTTGAAATCATGAAATCATTTCAATAAAAATTATTGCAATAAATTTTTTGAAATTAATTTCTATATTAATTGATTGCAATCAAATTTGATTGCAGTCAATTGATTGCAATCAAATCCAGTGATTGCAATCAAAATGAAATCAGAATCAAAATCATCGTTCTCTTCAAATGATACTCATTTTTGTACAAATAAAGCTTACTCTGGTAATTACAAAAAACTACATGAAATGGCTCACTAACCTACGTTTTGGTACGTTTTTTATACAATTTTGTTGGACTTACACTACTATAGTGATTTCAGGGAAATTGATTGAAATCAAATGATTTCAAGAAAATTTGATTGCAATCAAATTGATTGCAATCAATGATTTAAAAAAAACATTATTTCAAAATGATTGCAATCACAAAAGATTGCAATCTTGACATGATTTCATTTTGAAATCTAAAATCATTTTGAAATCAAAGATTGAAATCAATTTGTTTGATGTCATTTTGATTGCAATCAAAATGTATTGCAATTTTTTACAGCTCTGATATCGAACTTAATTTGTTTTACTGTGTATGTATGCTTTATTGAATACACGTTTATAAGAAAAATTGTTTCTTATATCCATATGTACATATGTTTATAAGAAAAAACTTTCTTATAAACAATAACTGCTTATAAGAAAAACCCGCATATAAGAAACAATTTTGTATCATTTTTAAAGTTTCTTATATCTGATATGTACTGCATATACATACATTTAACCCTCAACAAATAAATCTTCATTTTAAATTGAGAGAATATCTCAAATAATATGTATGTAATTAGATTGATCGCTTAGAACGTCATCTTGACATCATTGATTATTAGGTGCGATCTCGTACTCAACATTGGGATCCGGCGGGATCCCTATTTGCACGAAAACTGTTTCTGTACTGCAAGATTAGTTAAATGAGAGTGAATTAGAGAGAAAAGTGTTCTTCTTCTTACACGAAACATTTGCCTTGGCGGAAACTAAGAGATAGGTTTATTCCATTTATAATTCAAATATTAAGTACTTACCTGTTCCTGGAGAAAAACTCCTTATTACAAATGGAACATTTATACAAAGGCTCATTCGTATGTTTCGCCATGTGAGATCTAAAACTCGTGCTACGAATTCTTGCACCACAATCTTTACAGGATACAAAATATTTCTTCTGGAAAATAAATATTTTTTTTAATATGATTATTTCGGACGTATCATAGCGTCTTGACGAGACATAAATTTGTTCTAACATTTGTCAAACTTCATACATAAAAACATCAGGAAAATGTTAGTCCCATTATTTCATATCGACTTTGACGCTATGTATTTGCTTGTGAATCCAAATTGATTATTAGGCTAAGGTTCATAACATTATGTTCAGAAAGAATTGGGCATGATTAATATTCTAAGAAACAAGGGACAAATTAACATCAACTTAATTTTTCAACGTACACAGAAGAACACAGTAGCACTACTTTCGGAAGCCGCTACACTTCCATCGCCGGTGCTCACGTGTATTTTGCTTATTACCACTTATCAGGTGGCTCAGTTGAATGTGATTTCAATTCTTATACATAAATACAACTTTTTCGTGAAAATTTAATACGAGAGTTAAATCACTTTCAAGTTGATATTAAACTGCACTTTCCCAGTGTTGCCATCGGATTATTTTTTCTTCATTTTAATTTTTCTGATTTTTTTTCTACCCAAATCAATTTTTTTTGGTTTGATTTTATAGTTAAGTATATATGAACATGTAAACATGTGAAAAGCTCAAGCCAGTAGCTAATTGTTTATTAATAGGATTATTTCGAACGTATTTCCTTGTGAATCCAAATTGAATATTAGGCAAAGATTCGTAACGTTATATTCAGAAAGAATCGGGCATGATTAATATTCTAAGGAACAAGGGAAAAATTAACATCAACTTAATTTTTCAATGTACACAGCAGAACAAAAAATAAAAAAAGTGGGAATGAAGAAAAATAAACCAACGGTAGCACTGAAAATTGCCTATAAAACAGTGCAGTCAACATCAACTTGAAAGTGATTTAACTCTCGTATTCAATTTTCATGAAAAAGTTATATATCGAGAGTCTATATTCAATAAACGTCAACTCAAAAAATCTAACTTCTCAGGAGACCGAAAAAACTAGTTATATCGCTTAATGTTGTAAAAATAAACAATGTAGCTTCATAAGATGGCTTAAATATTCTTAATACTTTATACATATGCAAAAAATTTTATATTTTGCGCTTGTTTGCGTATTTTTTTGAGATAGCATATTTTATTATATCAAAAAACAAATATTTTTTCAGACTTAGCACATATTGTTCAAGTAAAAGTTCTATTAATTGAAGAAAATTTGTAATTTCGAAAGTTTCGAGCTGCCCACCGGGTATATATACTACGGATATCATTTAAATATTGCAAACAACTATTTCTTACTTCTATGATAAATTTGCTGTCTTTAGTTATTATAAATTGTACACACTATGCGTAATCATGCCCAATTCTTTCTGAATATAACGTTACGAACCTTAGCCTGACAATTTAAATATTTTTTGTTTTTCTTAAAAATTATAACTATTATATGGGACATCATGTCAAATCGAACACTTTTTGATTCGAACGTCTTCGATTTCGCTAATTTTTAGGATTCCGTAGACCAAAAGTGAGAGAAACCTTATCCGTCTGTCTGTCATAGGCTTCTATCTCGATAATGTCCATGGACATTGTCACTCAAAAAAAAATGGACTACCGTCCATGGACTTTATGACATTATTATTATGGACATTATGGCACGTTTAAATAAATGTTCATACTTTTAAAAATTAAAACAAATTAAAGCATACATACATATTTATGTACATGCTTCTGTGATTTTATATCCTTGAGCCCGGTTGACATGGTGGCAAATAAGGTCAATTGACGTCAAAAAAATTTTGGAAATAGCGGCAACAATGCTTAAAGTATGCCGACTTAAAGCCATATCGCGACCTTAGTATTGTTTTGGCCCACCGACCATTTAAAAAAAAATTGAATTAAGTATGGGGTATATATATTTCGAATACCTTCTTTCAAAATCCAAAAACTGTTTCGCGAAATTGTTCCTGGTTTCTGAGATATCAAGCATTCATTGTGCTCGATATCATTTTTTATACATTTTCAAGTAAAATACCAAGTTTTATCAATATTAACTTTTTATTCCATGTAAATATCTTTTCTAATAACATTTATGTATACGCTTATTTTCAATAAAAAGTAGAAAATTTCATCTCAATAACAAGTTACTCAATACACAGCAGTTAGAATACACATGGAGCAACAAAAGCTACTTTTTACAAATAAAATAAAAAAGTGGTTACTGGAGCACAAAACAAGATATTTTACTTTCAGCAAAAAGATGTTAATTTATAATTGGATTGATGAAAGTTCACAAAAATGTATATTTTTCTTCCAAACATATGACGGAAGCAGTGCTGAGAATAGAAAAAAATTCTGTCGGATATATTTTGAGAAAACTTTATGTAAATCTTCTTTGTTGTTTTTCTCCATTCCGACTTTTTGGAATATGGGCTAAACCAATACTAAGGATATATGGAAATAAATTGAAAATTTTAATAAACTTTACTATTATTACTAAAGATGCTCTATATTAGAGGCCTGCAGTGTACTCAAATGTATTCGTACGAAATTTGTATATGCATACATGCATGTGTATGTGTGTATATTGCCACGACAAAATATACATATATACATACATATATACACACATATATACACACATATATACAAAAAAACATACATGCATACACACACAAACATACGTACATACTAGTACTTTCGACTATATTCGTGCAACCCTCAGTGTATCGAAATGCGGCTTCGCTGAGTAAAGATTATTGCATAGCCGGCCTTCGGCAGGGCTTAAGGATTTTCTCCTGGCTAAACAGAAAGTCTCACCCGCTATTCGATATACATACCAAGAAGGGAAATCCTGCGATATTTCAGTACCTGAGATTTAACCACTGTTACTGAAAAATCACAATTCACAGTTGTGACAAAATTTGTCAAGTAACTGCTACTTGCAAAGTTGTTCTTTTCTATTTGTTAAATACAAAGCGAATTAATATCAAGTAGCCTTATCATTAAAGCTACACACATACAAAGTAGGTGTAGGACTATTTTTATTTGTACTTTGACAGTTCGGGTTAAAATTGTTCTCTTTTTTATATAGAGTTTGACTGATGGGCTACCTGGTACTGAATTCGCCTAATACAGAAAATTATGATATTTCACTGCTTGCACACGCAAAATAGATTAGACATGAAATGCTGCTAAGGCATGATGTTATAAAAGCGTTGTTAGAACAAATGTTCTAACAACCATGTTAAAACATGAAGAAATCATTAACCTGAGCAGTCTACACTAGAGATGAGCGATAACGTGATTTTTAAAGAATATCGTGAGCAGTGAACGTGATTTAAAAATCACTGTTACAGGTCGTTTTGAGCAAAATATGTCGAAACGTTTCCATTATGCTGTAAGTGTTTTTAAGATCGAATTTTCGTAATAAGTTAGACATTTTTATTGTTTTGTTTACATTCTTCTGCGAAAATAAAATGCGCCCCATGCCATATTTCTTTCCTTATGTGGCAGCAGAACAGTGTCACTTTTTTCGCATTTGTCAATCACAGTAAATGGATGACCCAAAGTTGCATTTGTAATCATAGAGGCAACGCAGTGTTGCATAGACAAATTTCGACATAATTTGGAGCAAAATACGCTGTTTGAGGTGTTTTGCTCACATGACAATTGTATGGGAAAACATGTAGGAAAACACGTATTTTGCGCAAAACTCATATTTTGACCAAAAACACGTATATGGGAACGCACTATAAGTCATTTGAGATAATTTGCCAATATGAAAAATGTATGGTAAATCATGTCGCAAATTACCTCATTTGGGCAAATCAAATATTTTGGCCGAAATTACGTATATGGAAACGCACTATAGAACAGCTATTATTAATATTTTTAGATATTATATTATTATTGACTAGTTGTTTGTACTCTCGAGTTTAGATACGATTCAAACCATTTCATTTCTTTGCCTTTTATATTATATTTTTGTAGTTTAGTTAATAAGATCTTTCTGTCTACGAGTATATGTAGTTTCAAATGCTCTTTTGAAATATAGGAAAACTGCTAATACTTCTTGTGTTATCCATTTTTAAATGGATTTATTTAGCTTCCCCTGTTTGTGGAGCTTATTTTCCATCTGTTTGTCAAATAGTTTAAAGCAGTTTCACACGAGTATGTTTTACGGAAAAAGCACGTTGCAAAATTAAAATTGATTGTAATTTAATGATTCCCAAAAAAAACTTTTTATTTTCGTTTACAATTTGGCTATTACTTATACTAGAAGTTTAAAACCTTTTTGAATTTCAATTTAAATTTTTTTTGTAGTTACGCTGTTGTGAATTTCAGCTGACGATATGTAACTAAAGACATAAATAAAGTACATATGGATGTTTATTCTATATAAACTTACTTGCATTTTAACATCGGTAGTAATCCTTGCGGCTGAATGAGAAGTCAAATGTTTGTCCAAGTCAATTTGTTGATAATATTGCTTTGTACACAAACTACAGGATACCAATAGACCTAAATGTATTCGTCGGTGTCTGTTGAGAGAACCTTTGTTGTAAAAAGCTTTATCACAAAACTCGCACTTGTGGGGTTTTTCTCGATTTTCTAAGTGGGTCGGCATATGGTTTCTAAGAGCGTCTTTGGAATAAAACTTTAGGCCGCATTTCTCGCAAGGTACATTACGTTCACGATTTTGGGAGTGTATTTTTTCGTGTTGGATTGCCGTATATCTAGAGGACAGTACTTTAGCTTAAACAAAGATAAGTATTTTTTAGAACTATAGGAAGAAGAGTAAAAATAAACATATCAAGATTTTTAAAACTATTTTTACCAGGGACCGAAAATACTGATTACACATGTTTACATATTTCGAAAAACTTTTTCGTTCGCCAGAAATGCACGTTGTTTCTTTAGTTATTTGAAATGCTGAACGCGAATCAGCACTCCACTTTTTCCAATCAGCTCTAGTTTTCGCGATAAAACGTTATGTAAAATAAAGGCACTTTCACCACATATAGTAGCATAACTTGAGAAGGGGTTTCCCTATTCAGTAAAGAAAAAACCGAAATTCGACAATAAAATAGTCTTGAGGCCGTGCAACCATTGTTTCTAAATTTGCTCAGTGCTTTCAGAGATATCATAAAAGTTTAATTCAAAAAAATAAAATTTTTATAAAAAATTTTTAATTTTTTGTTTTTAAGAATGCATAAAAAATTAAAATACAACAACTTTCTTATTTTTCATTTAGCAGCTTGTAGCTAAATGTATTCCAAAAGAATTAAAAAATTTTTTATTGAAATTGGTGCACAACTTTTGATTTTATTCAAATTCAGTGAGAGAACTGAATTGATAAAAATTAAATTTTCATACAACAGCAATTTCTGGCTTTGTGTTTTTGTTTGCTACTGTTGTATGAAAATTAAAATTTTTCAATTCAGTTCTGTGAAACCAAATTTGACGTGGGATGACGGAAAATCGTTCCAAATTCTGTCAGTAAATTGTGAATAAAATCAAAAGTTGTCACTTCCTTTGTAATATATTTAGCTACATGCTACTGGACAAAAAACTGGCCCGTTGTTGTATCTTTATTTTGTTATAAAGTTTTAAAAACAAAAACGTAAAAAAATTTTATAAAAAATAATTTTTTCTGCTCAAACTTTTACGATATCGCCAAAGCAACTGCGCAGATTTAGAGGTTATATATGTTTGTACGGCTTAAAAACTATTTTGTTGTCGCTAATATATGTCCTGCACGTGCCTTCATTTTTGACATAACGGTATATCGCAAAAACTACAGCTGATAAAAAAATTCTAATTATATATTTAAAATCTGCATAACATATGTAGTCAGTAACAAAATTTGCAAATTTACATTCATTCCGTTTATTCCAGTTAAATTTAGCACATTAAGCTTTTAAGACGTATCAAAAAAATTAAAAACCTACTGTAATCGTTATTAAATAACGATTGTAGTAGATTATAGTAGATTTGTAAGCAAAAAACAAAAATTAAAAATAATCGTTATATTTCGAGCAAAAAAATAAAAATTAAAAATAATGCTTAAAAAATCAAGCTCAAAAATAAAAACTATTTTATGATCAAAAAATAAGACTCAAAAATAAAAGTTGGAAAATAAAATTAAATAGTAATTTTATGATATTACTCATAATCGTTACGGTCCCTGATTTTTACACTTATACTTTAAGCGGAATATATGCTTTTTAAAAATATCTTATTCTTAGTACTTTGTAAAATCATTTGCATATAACGCATGTTATTTCAAAGTGATTAAATTATTTATTTATTTAAGTCTAAAAGGCGTAAACCTAAACAGACCAATAAAAAGTACTTAATTATTAAATACTTAAAATATATAATGATTACAATATTATATGTAGTAATAATCAAAAATATTAACAATGTTAATTCATATTTTGTAAGAGAAAATTTTTAAAACAAGTTTTTGACGCAGAAAATTCCAAACTAATATTATTAGGTAATGAATTCAACAAATTTAAGGATATAATCATTGGACTATTTATTTAATACATAATTTCTTTAGTGTAATGCGACGTGAACTAATTTTCTTTGACGAAGTGATAATCTTGATGGTACATAAAACTGTATTTTCTCTAAAAGTTCCAGGCAATCAATATTTCCATTAATCAAGTCAAATATAAACAACATTGACTGTTGTTGAGAAATTATCGTGGATTTCGTGTTGAAATATACAATGTCATATATAACATGCTCAAATAGTTTTGATATAGTAGTTAATTTAGAAATAGATCTATAATTACAAACATCATTACGGTTTCCCGATTTAAATATAGGGTTTACAATTGTAAATTTCCAACGATCCGCGAAAATTCCCTCAGAGAGAGGTTTATTAAAGATTTTCAATATTGGGTTAACTATCGAGTGAGCACATTTCTTCAATAAAAAAGTGCATAAGCCATCTGCATCTACCTTAAAAGAATTTTTCGCACTATCAATGGCATTCAAAATGTTTTCACTAGATAAAACTATTAGACCCAAATTAATATTAGGATATATATTATAATCAGCATTCGCATTTGGAGTATAGGGCTCAAAATTCGAACTAAAAAAATTTCTGAAAAGGTTCACAATTTTATCAGGATTATCAGAACAGTCATTATCAAAAACCATGGACGATGGAATATCCGTGCCACCTTTTTTAGAGCGGATAAATGACCAAAAATAATTAGTATATTATAAAGGAATATATATTATATATTATAAAGGAATATATTGTAGAAATCTTAAGGTACGTTCACACTTGGCAAATATTTGCACAAAAAACGTAAAAAATACTTTTTCTAAGATTTAGTGTGATTTAACTTGGTTTTTACATCACAAAATGAAGTTAATTATGGTGCAAAAAGCTATTTTTATATTATTTTTAATAAATGCGAACTCATATTTAAAAATATATTGGAATTAAAGGAAATACAATTTTATCTTGTTTGTTGGTCACGTTTTTTCGGCAAATATTTGCAAATGTGGCCGTACCTTTAATTTCAACTTTTATTTTCAGGAGAAAAAACATTGGTAAAAATTAAACTTTTATTTCTTACCAAAAAATATCGGTTTTTCGAAAAAAAAAGTCAAATATTCGATATACTCGAATATCGAACGGACAAATTCCTTCTGTCTGACTTTTTGAAATAGAATAAAATGTAAATTTATTTACTTACAACATATAGAGCAACATATTGGATCTTCCACTTTCGTCGAAAGTTTTTTTCCATCTAAGGACGATTCATCATTTGATAATTGATCACTTGAGTTTTGCAAATTTTTCTTCTTTGATGTTTTTCTAGGCTTGCGTTTTCGCAGTTTTCTGGTTTGTCCTAAGGAACCTGTACACTTTTCTGGTATCATACAAATCTCATCTGCAGGTACAGTGGAAGACTCTTCAGTAGAACACTCATATATATTTTGTATTTCTGGTTTAATTTCACTTGCTTCTACTAATATTGCTTCAACATTTGACGCTTCATATTTTATGTTACCTTTATCATCTTCAGTTATCACATTTAAGCTAAGCTTTCTCTGTAACATCAGATCGGTTTCAATAGCTTTTGAAATAAAAGCATCAATATATTCTAAGCCATTGGAACAATTACGGCATAACCAGGAAAAATTATCACCGTCTACCAAAGAAATTATGATCTGAAATATGTATGTATGTATTTATGAGCGGTTCAAAATTATCAAACTTTTGTTCTCGTTCTTAATTTTAATATTTAGAGATCGCTCATCGCAGATATCTAATTCCCATAGAAGTTAAATGGGTTTTTTTTTCTTTCTTAAAATATTGTATCTCACGATCTGATCCAATCTACAAACATGGCTCCTACATATTTTTCTAGAAAAATCAACATGCTACAAAAAAGTCTCAAAATTTTTTTTTGCTAAGCTGTATCATTTCAAAGTTATTTAAACTCAAAGTTTAATTGACTAGGAATTGTACTTTAGATCGAATCAGTTTCGCAAAAAATTATATGATACACTTATTGTCCAGTGTTCAGTTTTTTATTAAAATATGCATCTTCACTCTTCTTTTAAGATGTATACGAAAGTTTACTGCATTATATGTGATTGTTATTATGCGAAACGTGCAGCATTTTAATATTATGCACAAGAATAAGTATTCGTACAGAACTAGTCTGGCGAATTCCATACCTAACGGTACTTCCTACAAAGCTTAAATTAATGCTTTTGTATTGTATTAAGACGCATCTACAAGATTTAATTTTATTTTTGTGGTAAATTAGCTTTTGAATGCCTATTTGAGAAATAGTTTCGAAATCTGAAATTGAAACTGACGCGTCATGAAGAAAGAAAAACTATCCTTAAATTTAGAGATGAATGAAAATAATTGAGTTATGAATTTTTAGTCGAACTGTATGATTTGTATCCAAAGTTATTAAATTAGTTTGGCTTAAGTTCATTTTTAAATTTTTCTTTTAATGTTCAATATTTACATGCTTTAGAATTTCTTTCATAAATAAAAAATAATTTGATCGAAAGATTAAATTAAAAATGAACTTAAGCCAAACTAATTTAATAACTTTGGACAAAAACCATACAGTTCGACTAAAAATTCATAACTCAATTATTAAAACTATAAAGGCACTTAGCTAAACATGAATGTGTACTGTTCCAAAAACTTGGGCAAAATAAACATTCAATAAAATCCCAGCATTGAGAATATCGACGATATTCCACGCTGATAAGACTGAAATGGAAAAAGCTTAAAATAGTTGAACATGCTAAGAAAAGACAGTTAGTGAAGTTCCGAACATTTAGACAAAGTTCAATAAGGTGCGACTCGCCACAAGATGGCGACAGTGTGTTAATTGAGCTTACTAATATTAGTAGGATTTTCGCTACAGTGTTGTTGCCACTGTCAGTGGTAGTGTGGGTAAAGGACTCTGATGAGTAGACTTGGTGGTCACGAAACAGCTGTCAGTTCAACCTTCCGTACAGCCAAATTTTTCTTTGAATGTTCAATATTTACATGCTTTAGAATTTCTTTCTTAAATAAAAAATAATTTGATCGAAAGATTAAATTAAAAATGTAACTTAAGCCAAACTAATTTAATAACTTTGGATGAATGAAAATTTTACCGCGAAATAGCTAAAATTACAAATAGAAGTTACTCTTCGGTATAATATGTCGTTGAAACTTTCAAACGGAAAAGTTCTAGTATACCAAAGCCTCTGTAAAACGAAGTTTCAGAATTACCGCTTCCCAAATCTGCAAGAATATCAGATTTTTTCGGGAACGACATCCATGAAGATACAGTTCGAAAAATATTAAAAGCAAGCTCTTTTTAGCACGAAATAGTTCTTCGAACTGGCCAAATAGTACTCCAGGCTCACAGCGGGAGTAACAAAACAGAAGGGAAAAAATAAAAAATCAAGCTGACGAGCACGGCCCTGTAGAAGCGTGTATATATGACTTCAATAGAAAAAAGCATTGAGGCTTGAAATCGAGTACCTAAATAAGCTTCCAGAGTTCTAGGAACAAGTTTTGTTTTCAGACGAAGTCAAATACTTAATTTTTAGTATCAAAGGTAGAAGGTTAGTGCGGCGGAAAAGGGCACTTCCTTAAATAAAGAAATTTTTTTCCAATAGTTAAACATTATGGAGGTGGATTTATGGTGTGGGGCTGCATGGCTGTCAGTGGCGCTGGAAACCTGTTTATTGAGATTAAAATCGACCAGATTAGAGAGAAAACAAAATTGATTTCAAAGTGTGGAGCAACTTGATGTATGAGACGTCTTTTGGTTCCAACGGGACGATGATCGTTAGCATACGGCCCATAATGTAAAACTTTGGTTGCTTTATAGCGCCAAAATCCAACTATGGCTTAAATGTACTTTAGTGAAGTTGCTCCATACAAAATAAAAATTAGCCTATGTGATAGAAAATTGAAAAATAAGAAGAAAATATTAAATTAAAAATTTGGCGGCAACCCATATTTTCCAAGCTATGAGCCTCTGAAGTTTTCATATAGAACTGTGATTATGCATTACATTCATGAATTGAATAGGTCAATAGTGGTGTCATTTAAAAGCTATGCAGAAAATCTTTAGTAAGAAGCATCATTAAGTCCGTACGAAGGCCTGCTATGCAGGACATTCTTCTTCAGCGAAGCCGCTATTCGACATACCTATAGGAGAAAGTTTTTGAGCCCTGCCGAAGGCCTGCTATGTAGGGATTCTTTAAAATTAAAAACAAACTTTTTTCAAAACTTTACACATATTTAGTTGTGTTTAGTAGCGTTTTAATTGATAAAAATAACTACAATATGCAAAAGCTTTTAAATGACACCAATATTGACCTATTAAATTCATAAATGTAATGCATAATCAGTTTTATATGAAATGTTCAGAGGCCTATAACTCGGAAAATATTGGTTGCCGCCAACTTTTTTATTTTATCTTTTCTTCTTATTTTTCAATTTTCTATCGCTAGTTTTTATTTTGTTTCACTAAAAAACATTTGTTGCCCTTGTAGAGGTTCTTAAACACAACTTATATACCACAGGTTACTAACTCCTGATTGTCTTTTAATGTTGGTTTTAATTTATTTTCGTGTACGAATACTTTTTCTTGTCAATTTTGCTTTTATTTTAAGTTCGTTGCACTTAAACTTTCAAATGCATTGATATATAACAAGAATTGTCGATTTTTGAACTGCTCTAATGTACATAGTGTAGGTATGCATGTATGTATGCATTTACAATGTAAATTTTACATACATATTGTACAAACCAATATATTCCAAGTGAGTATATTTGTAGAAGCAATCTTTGTAAGTCAAATGACTGTCATATAATAAATCATTCCAATCCCGTTCTACGTTGTCTTCCAAACATATACGACATTTATCTTCCTCGGATTCCTGGCCATCCATTTCAATCAAATTGATTTCGTGCTTGAACTTATCTGTAAAAGACCTCCACGCCGAGTTGAATGACGTCAAGCGGCGCCTAAACATAAATATATTGGCAAGGTGAATTAATTTTATCAGGTGGTGTTGATTCTAAAACAACTACAACATTACAATAACATTTGACATCTCAGCCCCTATGCAACGTATACAAATTTTGACATACGAACATCTAATTTGCGGAAATAAAAGTAGAACAGCTGTGCTTATAATATCACCTGTATAAATCCACCTTGATATATTCGGTGATTATAAGTGACTTTTCACACTATGCCTTTCTAGCCTGCCTTTTTGACAATTTACTTTTAAAATCCGTACAATATACTTTTAAAATCCCTACGAAAAGTCACAGCCATTTACAGTATGACTTTTTCTGCATGCCTTTGTTTAACGTTTATACACATGCTTAATGCTGAGAGTACGAACATAGCAGAGATGCATATATCAAGGCATATTCATTACAGGTACCACCATAACTAAAACAAATACAACACCAAAAAACACATGTATTTTGTTGGTAGAAATACCCCAGAAATATGTCAAATCCATTATCTGTGAGTCGCACACATTCATACGTTCTCTCAAATTTACTAACTCATGCCCGTTGTTGATAGAAAACTCCCAGACATGTGTCAAAATCTATTGTCTGTGTGACGCGCACATTCTCAAATTTATTAAAACAGCTGTTCTTGTAGTGGTACCTGATCAATCTACCTTGGCATATATCAAAAAACCCCTCCAATTCAATTCGTGTCTTTTTTCATCTACCGTAAGACGTGGTTCACACAGGGCAATTTTTAATTCAGCTGGGAGAAAGACAGAGACAAGTTATGCATGATACAATAATACAGGTACATGCATTAGCAAAAATTCTCATCAGCTGTGTTTTTTGTATGTACGTGTTTTGTTGTGTGTACAACGCATTTTGTTGTTGCTCAGTATGTAATTTTTGACAACTCACATGAAGATTCGACAACCTAGATGAAAGAAATTGTCTAATGCAAGTACCTGTATTATTGTATCATGCAAATTATGTTGCCTTCTCTGTCCGTCTCGCTGCTGAATTAAAAGTTGCGCAACAAAAGTAGCCCCTTGTTTGAACTCCGTCGAACAAACTATAAAATTTCTGTCTGTCTATTAATTTCCAATATGTAAAAGCTACTTCAAGTTCAAAAGGGAATTGAAAAAATGTTTGCCGATCAATTTCCAATATGTAAAAGGGGACTTAGAAAATTTCCTAAAAATTACGAATACCATAATACTCTAAAATGTCTTTACGTATTATTTGACAGCTCATAACAGTTTGTTTACACACTGTTAGATTTTTAGGGTTCCGTACACCAAAAGTGTAAAGGAACCTATTGTTTTCGCCACGCTGTCCGTCTGTCTATCTATCCGTCTGTGTCTGTATATCACATTAGTATGTCAGCTTGTTTCGGTGATCGCTTTAGAACACCCTTTAATTTTTAAGTTTTTTTTTAATTTTACATATTCTGTGAAAATTTCAGGTCTGTAGCTCTTACAGTTCTCGAGAAAATAGCCTGTGACAGAGGGACAGCGTAGCTAAAACAATAGGGTTCCTTTACACTTTAGGAACCCTAAAAATGGGCAGTGCTGCGCCCATACAGAGAACATTCAAATAAAAGGTTGTTTTAAAAATGTTTTTTTACTATTAGTTTATTTTTAATTGTTTCTATATGTATTTAACAAAGAAAAAAGTTTACGAAAGGTTTTCGTTACTTTTGTAAAATTAAAAAGATCAAGCCCAAACTTAAATTCGTAAAATGTATAGAAGTTTTGTATATTTTACAAAAGAAATATTGTATGGATTATTTGCAGTGTAGCTGCCATTATTATTTCGCTTGTAACTCAGCCGTTTGCTCTAAATACAAATGAGATAATCGATGTTTCCTATATGATATAATAAATTGATTATACTCTTCAGCCCTTTTCTTATGGGTCAACTTCAAATGGTCAGTGCAGCTATGTAAGATAGTTAACAAATAAAGTATTTTTAGTTAATTAAAGAAATTATATATAAAAAGGTTTAAATACCTATCACGCCGGAAAAATTCTTTACTACAAATGGTGCATTTCAGTAAAGGCTCATTTAAGTGAGCTGCGGTATGAGCCTTGAAACTCGTGCTCATTATGCTTTTATTACAGTACGTACAGCGAACCAAATACCTAGACTAATAGATTTAATGGTAAAAAAGATATTTTGGGCAATTGAAAGGAGACTTGAATATCATGTATTTTGTATTTTTGTATCAATTGATACTTTGAACGGCCCTTATGTTAAGCCTACCTAGTACACTGCTCAAATTTGTGAAAACTGTTGATCAACATTGATTATTTTGAAAATTTTTATAACCAATATTAACTAGCCCTTGAAAGTGTGCTACAATTTCTAATGTTTTAAAAAACATGTGTTTGTTGTAAATTCCATTCGAAATAAATGCCACCCATATTTAATTATTTAATCATGAAAACATAAAATGTTGCTAGTACATTTCACATGCTTTTCACAAGATGAGCCGAGTATGTACTATTTCTGACAGCATTTCGCTAGAAATTATGAGCAGAGTACCATACTTTAGAAAATGTTGTTTGTTCTTTGGCTGTCAAAGAATGTACTGAAAAGTGCGAAAATAGGTGAAAATAATCACCTGGACTGTCGAGGCCATCTGTTATGAATTCGTCTTGTATGCCTTGCATAAAATATGAAAAATAGGATTGCTTTGAATTGCCCAATAGTTTAATAATAAAAGTTTAAAAATATTCAACATTTCTACTTACTCGTTTCTTCGGTTCGACATTTATTAATGTGGCTGAATGGGAGTTCATGTGTCTTTCTAATTCGGTTTTGCGGAAAAACTCTTTTTGACATATCTGGCATTTTACCATGAGCCCAAGATGTATACGCCTATGAACATTAAGAGTTCCTTTGTTATAGAAAGCTTTATCACAAAATTCACATTTATGATTTTTTTGTCGGTTCTCATCATGGATTCTCATATGTCCACTTAATGTCGATTTAGTAAATAGCTTAATTCCGCATTTAGGGCAAGTTTCTGTTCGTTTTCTATTTTCGTTATGCGTAGCTTCATGTTTTTTTAGTTGACTGGTTCCTTTGGTCTTGAAAGCTTCAAATATTAATTCATATGTTTAAAAAGATTAGTATGATTTTTTTTGTTTTCATTTTCTATAGTTTTTTTTATCATAATAAAGAATTAGGTCCAAGGTGGATCTATATATCGACCTTGATTAGGTCTCTAGCAAAATTTTCCGGCCAATTGATATTTTACTTTTTGTTTGAAAAAAAAATTATTTCGTATGCATAATGCATAAAGTTATTTATTACTACTTTTTTGCAAAATTACCCGAAATAATGATTTCCTTTAACGTATAACATTGCTAATCTGGTGGTGTTGAAATAAATTGGTTGTGGCCCAAACATTTGTTTGTCTGTATATGATAGCATTACTTACAACAATATTGGCATAATAATATTTTCTTCTTTGCTTTATTAGGCTGATTAATAGTTGATGGCACCTCAGATTCTGTGATACAATCTTCATTATCATTCTGCTTCAATGATTCATATTTATTTCCTTTATTCTCGGTCTTGTTTGTAGTTGCTGATTTTGTAAGCTTATTAGAATATTTTACCTCGAACGAAGTGTTTGGTAATGATTGGCTTTTATTTGCCTTTTTCGTACCTTTCTTCGAGCCTGATGATAACTCAACTTTACAGTTTTTGCCATGTTGCTGCTGCGATAAGGAGCAGTTGGATGATTGGAAATTTGCAATATCTATAAAATGTCCGGGCTCTATGTTTATTCTTTCGTTAGATGATATTTCCATCGAATTATGTGCTGAATTTTTCGTTTCGCCCATACTTTTATTTTTACACACCTTTGAATTTTGTTTATCATAATTTTTTTTCGTTTTTGTTGCCCTTTTTATTGATTCACGTTTTTGATACTTTTGATTTTGTGTCAGGGGAATTGTAGAGCTTTCAATTATGCTGCATGCCTTGATCTCTACAGGCGCGGTTTGCAAATCTTCACTAGGGACGCTTCCCATTTCTAGATCAATATTAGTTTCTTCCGACATATCTTTAATTATAATATTGATGTGAAGCCTTTCCTGTAATATTATATGTGTTTCAAGAGCTTTCGAAATAAAACCATCAATATATTCTAAGCCGTTAGAACAATTACGACATAGCATGGTTGAAAAATTATCGTCATCTATGCATGCATATATTGTAGGCATAAAATTAAATTAGTTTTCAAAGAATTTTGTATTATGGATACAAACCAAGATGTTCCAACTGTGTGTACTTGAAATAGCAGTCTCTGTATGTTAATTGTCCATAGTCATCCAACAAATGATTCCAATCCAGTTCTACATTATCTTCCAGACAAATACGACATTTATTTTCATCGGACTCCATGCTATTAATTTTTAGTTTTTTCCGTCCATATTTACATATATATGTATGTGTGTATATCCATAGAAATCAAATGTAAACAAATTTTATGTATTTTCCCAGTTAACATTTTATGAGGTTATTGATCATATTCGAATCTTTTTCGAATCCCCTGCGAGATCAAAATAATATAGGGTTCCGTTGTAATTTTCAATAGGTCGCAACAAAAGTAGTTTAAAAATAAAGTCGCTTAAAAAGTCGTTTCAAGAAAAGAAAAATCGCACACATTTTTCAAGGTTTTTATTTGTGGAAAACATAAAGAAAAATAAAAAAAGGCTACAATTCAAACCAAACACAAAACAAACAATAACGGCTGTACGAGTATGTAAATATATTTTACTTTATAGTACATTTACATCTACACCATAAACAGGTTATAAGTGGTTTATGTCGATAAACAGGTTTATTTTCTTGTTTATAATCTGCTTTCCTATCTAAATCATAAACTAGTTTGTAACCTGTTTATCAGATAAACCAGTTGTAAGTTATCCTATTCACAAACCAGTTTTTTCACATTTGACTGGCAATACTAAAAGAAGAAAATTAATTTTCATATTGAGCTTGACATAACATTCTATGAGCTCATAAAATATTTTCAACGATAAACCTAATAACTGACAAAAATGCCAATGTAAATTATATAGTTTTTGAAAACGGCTTAAAGCCTTAGCTCAGTTTCAGCATTGCTGATGTAAATGTACTATTAGCTTCAAAGTTCATTGTAGTTACCAAGCAGTTTAAGCCTAATAGTATATTTACATCTACGCCATAAATAGGTTATAAGTGGTTTATTGTTTATAACCTGTTTTCCCATACAAATCATAAATTAGTTTGTAACATGTTTTTCAGATAAACCAGTTGCTACAATCACTTTTTGTGAATTATCCTATTCACAAACTAGTTTTTTCACATTTGACTGGCAATACTAAAAAAATAGAATAAATTTTCATATTGAGTTTGACATTCTGTGACCTCATAAAATATTGTCAACTATAAACCTAATAATTGACAAAAATGACAATGTAAATAGTATAGTTTTGGAAACTCGCTTAAAGCCTTAAGCCGATTTCAGCATTGCTGATGTAAATGCACTATATATAACATAGCTATTTTAAGAAATTATATGCAAAAGACAACTTTAATTATTTTGTGATTTAATAATAAATACTGGTAACACCACCGTGTTCAACAACCACTTCATGTACAAAAACAAATACAGTTTCATTTTAGTCAAATAACTTTTTATTTTATTAAATAACTTTTTATTATTTTGAATTAAAACAACTTAATTCAAAAAATATGAGCTTCTGACATGATAGTAAAGAATACAAAAATTTCTATGAAGTAAAAGTAGCAAAACTATGGTGAACATAGAAGAATCAACACAATTTATTTTATTCGAATGAAATGAGCATTCGATTAGCGAGCTTTTCTCGATTTGCTTTGATGTTATATACATACATCACTAAAACATTTATTTATATTTGTATTTTTTTTATATTTGTTATGAATTTTTCTAAGTATTTCAAATCAACTGCATAATTTGGTGATGTTTTCCATCACATGGAACAAATAATAAATTTAAGCTGTGAGCTTCATTTTCAGATTTAACAAAAATAGTTCAGATAAAAAATACACATTTTAGAAATATCAAATTAAAGTAGTCTTAACAAACGTGTATGCCTACTTTAAAATTTTGATATAATAATTTTTTTAGAATACAACTTAACTCAACATTGCTTGGCAAAGCTACTTTAAGTATTTTTGCATACAGCCGATAGTCTTTAGTGCGCCTTTTAAAATTAAACGTTAATATTAAATGTTAAGTTCATCTACATATGTCATGATGCTGATGAAATGGGGCCTTATCTTCCCAGCAAGAATTTTCAGTAGGGCAAAAATAGATGTTCCCCCACTTTACAAGTGGAATTGTCCCTCAACTTCCCTCATATAAAATGCATTGAAGAAATTAGGAGCTCTTTTGCACACAACATTTTATGCTTTATTTCAGTTTTTCACTCGTAAAAATAAAGAAAAGTGGCATTCCTTTCAAAATTGTATATAGTTTTAGTAAATTTAGCTAATAGCCCATTCAGGCAGCATAAAAAGTACTTAATTTCGTGCCGAAACTACTTACCAAATGAAAAGTGTTCATACTCCGTTTGACTTGATTTCGGCTGTCATTTAGCACTTGAAAAATCTTCCATTTCATAAAGTTTCTATGAATTTCGCACTTTTATGAACACAACACATTATTTCCCTTCGTTTAAAATGTCAACTTATTTTTTTAGCCCTACCGTTGTATATATGTTGTTTCAAAAAAGGAACTTTAGAACTAAAACAGGTATGTTCATTGTAATTTCAAGTTAATTTCGCCGAAATTAAAGAAAATAACTCTATTTGGGATATGACAAAATGTATGGGAAATTACTTAATTTCAAGTTGATTTCAGCCGAAATCAAGAAAAACTTAATTTGACTGCAGGCTGAACGGGCTATAATACTACATTTACACCAGAGCGAAGTCTAGAAGATTTCAATTTAAATCTATTTTCAAATCTATAACGTTTACACCAAGCTTTTTTTTAAATTTCATTGTTAACCTACATAGAAAAAATTCAAAATAAAGGGTGGGCAAATTTGAGGTTAGGAAGTAAATAGGCTGTCAAATTATTAAATGTCAAGAACTGACCTGTCATCCTTTGGAATTTATTTAAAGAAAACTTGGGAAATTGTAACCATGGAACCACAAAGTAGTCTGTGATGGAACGCTACGCTATTGACCAACGAATTTTAAATATGAAAATATACTATCAACATGTGAAAATTTTGCTGTATCACTTCGAGCAGCTATTCCTCGTAGTCAAACTCCAGTAGTTCATGGATGAGTTGAACTTTATAAGCGCGAAGATGAAAGTCTTTATGCAAAATGTTGCCCAAAGTGCCTCTGGTGATATGCAATTGTTGAACTTGTTGCGAACGTCGACGATTTGATGTACCAGGCTCATTCGAAATGATACAGTAAAATTTTCCCCATTTTGATAGTCAATTTTCACAATTAAAATTTGTTGTTCAAGCGTTTAGCGTGCCATGGTTAAAATTTCCCAAATCCTCACTAAATAAATGCCAAAGGATGATAGCTCAATTCTTGACATTTCATCATTTGACAATCTATTATTATTATTTACTTCCTAACCTCAAATTCGCCCACCCTTTAGCTAGAGAATAAACCTAATAGCAAATGCACAAACCTTATGCGGTTTATTTTTTAGTACAATATGAAAAAATCAGAGTTGTAGTTACCATACACAACAAGATTTTGAAAAAATCCAGTAATAGGGCATTTACATTATCTCGAAATCTAGTAGATTTGGTAAAAATACTAGATTTTGAGTAGATTTCGCCCAAATCTATCTACTGACAAAGTAGATTTCGTTTTGTAGTTTAGTAAGAACTAGATTTAGCTCGAAATCTCGTAAGTACTAGATTTCGAGATAGTGTAAATGTCCTATAAGGAACTAGATTTTATTTTGTATGGGAAATCTAATAAAATAAACTAGATTTTGCCTAAAATCTCGTTTGAACTAGATTTCATGCCGATGTAAATGCCCTATAACTCGATTTCGGCTTCAGTGCCTCGTTTCTGTATTTCTCGCATCGTAAAATATCTCACATGAAACGTGTGAATTAAAAGAAAAACAAAGTAAAATGAAACAAAAATGGGGGTTTCTCTTACAAGTGTTTCTGTATCTTTACAATGCGAGAACTATGTCATTTAAGTTATTTTCCAATAGTTATTGGAAGGATGTGAGAAAAAGTGTTTCTGTAACATTTTGTGAAGTTTTTCACTAACGCCGTCAAAATTTCTCACATTTGAAAACGATGTGAAAAGTATTTTTAAAATTAAATATATTAAATTATAGATTTTGAAACTATACATAGATAATGGGTAGTATGAATAAAAAAAGGATTTTGCTTTTTACTTAAGAATTTGTTTAAAACACAAAATTCCGGAAATTAATCTATATAAAATTACGATTTTTTTTTGTTTTAAAACAAATTTTTAAGTAACAAGCAAATACTTTTTTTTATTCATACTACCCAATGTAAGCAAGTTAATTTACTTAATTACTTTGTGACAGACGCGACAAAAGAGAGGGAAGATATTGCATATTCACTAAAGGACCATGACGACTTATCAAACTGTTTGATCAAACTCATGTATGTATTGGTTGAGGTGAGTTTGACGAAAAATCAAACCCATTTAGATTTTTTCGTCAAACCATACGTGTGAGTTTTTTTTTACTAACACAATGATAAAAAAAGTGAGTTTGAAACACCATTTGATGCGAGTTTGATAAGTCGCCGGGCCGCTTAAAGGGCCAAATAAACTACGCAAGCGGCTGCCAAACATGACAGAAATTTGCGTTTGTACAAGCCTGTTGTGTAATATATGGCGGCGTTTTTACGTTTGACAAGCTGCTTGCAGAAAAATCAAAAATTTAGATATTTTGACTGCCTTATTGAATTTGTGGCAAACTGATTTTAAAGTCTATTCTAAAATTAACTCATTTGCAACAAAATAGAGTGAGGTTGTCGTGGAAAATTACAATTTAAATTACTGATTAATGTGAAAAATCTTTGCTTGTACGAGTTAGTTTTTTGTAGTCTGTGTGCAAATGAAAAAAGTATGTTTGCCAAGCCAAGGTGAGTTTGAAGCACCATTTGATGCGAGTTTGATGTCGCCGGGCCGCTTTAAACGAAAGCCGAGTGCAAAACAGAATAAAAATTTTCATTGTTTGCAATTAAATAAAGTGACCATACGTACTCTTCTTTAGAGGACAATCATCTATTTTAACTCGTTCTCATCTATGAAATTTGTGTCCTCTTTCTGTCATTCATCTTTAATATTAAAATAATGATCAATGTTTGTTTTTATTGAACTTTTGCTTTTAAAAATATATGAGAGCATTTTTTACGATCGATTGTGCGGAGGCAATAATAACAATCAGGATCAACACGAATTAAAGCTGTAAAGAATTTGCAAAATATTATGAATCAAAAGATATTTAAAGAAATTCACGAATCTGAAAAGTACAAGTAAAACTATAAGCTAATTATATTATATACTGCAATAAGAAATTTTGAATAATTGGCTTCGTAGTGGTAGCTCAACAGAGTAGTTATTTTGATTTTGCAAAAAATGAGCCATGTTTAAGCATGTATAGCCAACGCTAAACAAAGAAACATTTCTTTGTAAGATATAATGACATTGGTAACAATAAAGGCATATTCGGCCATGTTCTGTATTTCATGTGGAATTATAAAAGCATTGTTGTTGTAAATTAATATTTATAACAACAATGCTTTGATAATTCCACATGAAATACAGAACATACCCGATTGTCGAGGAATTTTTCTTCCGCTTTTTTTACTCATAACAAGGCAATTATGTCAGCTGTGCGAGTAACACAACCTTTGCATTAATTGCAACTACATAACTACAAATACAAAAAGGGAAAAGCGGGAACAAAAATAAATAATAAAAAACAATGAAAGTCGACGTTTAGACGATGCAAGTCTTATTGATCAGCTTCATATTCAGCTGATACCTCTTCATTATGAACCTCTATTTTACAGGCAATAAAGATGGCCAAAATGTCATTCTGGTCAAGACCATCATGGCATGGGTCAGTGACACTAATGTTCCAGATATTTCTTCTTGTTTTAATTTTGTAAATTATTTATTTACTTAAATAAATAAAAACAGGTCAGTGACTTGTAGATAGATATAAACCGCTTAAACTCGAACGACATTGTTGCTAGCCCATTGCAGTTACCTAGGGTGTAAGGGAGATAATGGGGTTATGAGGCTGTACTAAAAGTAGTTAGATAAAGACAGAGATAGCATTTTCGGAGTTCTAAAAAACTTGTTTCGCGCTAGGTGCACATTTTGGGAAAATTTAAATTATGAGGATTGCTTTATGAAGTTCTGTGGAGAAAACAATTGCCTTCAACCTTACGGCAGAAAATTAAAGTTAAAAAAAAACGTTTATTACCGGAAAAGTTAAAAAAGGAAATATTAGTTTTTGAGTGAGACTTACAAAGTCCGATATTAAATAACTCCAAAATAATTGGTAAAGAAATAAAAAAAAGTATAAGCGTCTTGATATAAGCTGAGGAAGCTAGGGGTATTCCCTGATAAAGCCGAATTGGGAAGACTGAAGACGCTGTGTGCCTATCAGCTTCACTATTGGATACATCCGTTTGAGACTGGATACATAGAGATTGGATACATCCGTTTGGGACTGATTTAATCACAAAGGACGACATCACAATCGCCTTAATTGCATGGAGTTGGTCAACTACGATGCCAACTAATGGTATTGGTGAGTCCGTTCCATTTTATTGTGGTATTCCATAGTAATGTTTTGCGAAAGTAATTTTTTTGGTGACCGCTCCTACATGTTTTCGATAGCCTGTCAGTATAACTGAAAGTGAGCCGTATTAATTTAAAATACCAAAAATAAAAGCCACAAACTTTTTCAGAGTTTATACTGATTTTTTATTTATTCTCATTCCTTCTATTAAAAAATAAAAACGGACACGTCCATATGAATATACATCTGTACACACATACATAATATCTATACATACAATGCACATCTATAAATTTTAATTAAAATTCCTTTGAATCTTAGATAATATGCATACATATGTACATACTTACAATACATACTAGTCCTCATTCAGTCGTATTTCAGTCGTTTGCTCTAAATATAAATGTGACAACCGATTTTTTTGGTATAATATAATATAATCGTTATAGTCAGCCCTTTTTTTATGAACCGATTTTACATGTTCCGTACAGCTAAAATGTTATAAAAAACTTGTTAAAAAAAAATCAAACACTTATGTATAAAAAGATTGCATACCTATCACGGCGGAAAAATTCTTTACCACAAATGGAACACTTCATTAAAGGCTCATTTAAGTGAACTGCGTTATGAGACTTGAAATTCGTGCTCATTATATCTTTGTCACAGTGTTTACAGCGAACCCAATACTTAGACTACAGGATTGAAGAGTTAAAGTGGAATATATATTTACTAAAAATTATTCAGGTGTGTCACAGAAAGTGAAAATGCGCAAACATGTGGAGCTTCTCTAAAAAAGCAGAAAAACTAACAAATTCGCGTTTTCAATTGCACTCTACAATAAAAAAGTGGAAATAATATTTTTAATATGTATAAACAAAAGAAACGTAGCTTGCATAATTCGTTTGGTATAATTCTAGGAGAACCAAATCATTATTAGCTCCGTAAGTTTGTTGTATGTTCATAGTGGTGGCTCCTAACATGCCGCCTAGAGCTGATATAAGTTGATCATGATAATTGTCAAACTTCATACTAAGAAAAAGCCAGTATTGTATTTGCTGCTTTTATGATATCGAGCCATAACCGCCAAAAAAGCTCAAGCGACATGCTTTTCGAAAATCGTTTTTGGACGAAAGTCGATTAATTACGATAAATCGGACTATCTGTCAAAGTTTCAAAGTCCTGCCATGTACCGCTACGAAAATACAGCAAAAGAAATTTTAGCTTAAGTGCATTTTCTCTTTAAATTTTTAATTTGTTTACATTCTTTTGTAACTGCAATGTGTCGCTTAAGCTAAAATTCTCTTTTGCAAGTAGAGCAAAACTAGTGTCAAAAACGGCCAGGACCTCAATGGAACGCTTAAAGAACAGCTTGATAAAGATAATAATTACTAGTTTTAAAATAATTTGATTAAATTAATTGATTTTTCATGGCATCAATAATATCTTAAAATATCTTAACCCTTACAAACATGCGTTGTCTTATAGAAAAATTTTTAAAACTATTAACATTAGATATAACAGTCCACTACAATCCTATATAGCCAATATAAGGGCCCTACTTCGATTTAAACCAAGGATAACTAAAAAATACTTATCCTGTAAAATTTACTTTATGGCGCTTAAGCTTTTTTGACGGTTATAGCACGATATGAAGTTTGACTTTTATCATAACAATTTATCAGGTATACACTAAATTACATTCCGCATCACTGGTGGTCTACATTAGCCATGAAGTTGGTATGAACATCATGTTGAACATCGAATATGGCTAAAGCAGCCCACACACGAATGATTTGTGCGTGTGATTTGTTAGTGACCGCCGTCTTGTTACTCGTTAATGGGGCTGTGCGCGCACAAATCACAAGTAATTGAAAATTTCCAATTTCTTCTGATTTGTGCGATGTGTTAGTGGGCTTTTGCGCGAACATTTGAAAGTTTTTTTTTTATTTTTATTCAGAAAAGAAAATGTAATTTGGCAAAGTAAAAGCGATGAATATAAAGATAAAAACATAAATAAATAATAATAATGATATACAAAAATAAATAAATAACCAAAATAACAATTGCAACATTCGATTCGCAATTCATGTGTACTTGTTGACGTTAAAGGTTAATGTGATTTGTTCGTCGTTTGTGGAGAATTGGTACGCGAACAAATCACACGCACAAATCATCCGTCTGTGGGCAGCTTAATGTAGATCGCTCATGTCAATTCTCTGACATCGATGCCCGAACATATGGCTGAGCATCAATGTTCGCTATGAGATTCGCCGTCAACAATCATTTTCAATAGAAAGAAAAGAGACAGACCAAATTTTTTAAATGTTCCATTTATATTATTGCGCTACCACAAAATACATTAATAAGGCAGAACATGGACATCACACGTATTCACCACACAAAGAACTTGATGAATTTTTTACAGTTGCTCTGCCGGCGTCATGTTCAAGTCGATGGCTCGTGAAAACGTAGGATGACGAGCCATTAATATGAATCAGCAGAATGGCTATGATCACACGACAACAATTGTGCTGGCATAAAATGCTAGAATGGTTTTTGCTTGGCATAATTTTTCAACCAGCTATAAACCCACACTAGCAGCACAAAACTAATACATGCACACTTTGCAAAAACAAATGAATGCAAAATACACTAATACAAACACAAGCTGTGTGTACGTATACATTTCATGCCAATGCATTAGTCTCGTGTGTTTTGGAAAGAACAAAAATTGTGCGGCTTAAAAATTGTGCTCGTGTGTTTATAGCCAATAACATGTAATAGCATAGTATTATACAAGGCGAGTTCACTACAGGTGAACTTGTAAACACAGCTGTTAACTTTTTTTTAGAATTTTCTTCATGGTCGGAGTCAAAATACACTATTTGCTTTGTGAGTTTGAGTACGAACAATGATTTTACAAAAAGCTTGAGGTTTTTGTTACATGTTGTACTTGTTTTATTATTATAAAAAGATAGAATATTTATTTTTGATCTATCTCTTTTCATGTTATAACAGTGCTGTTAAAACATATTCCATACTTGCGGTCTACACCTTACATAAAATGACTAACTTTGACATTAAGTTCAAGTTAATGTTAAGTGCAGACTGCTTCAGTTAATGTTTTTTTTAAGTTATAACATAATTGTTAGTGAATTTGTTTTAACAACTCAGCCATAACTTCAAGTTACAACAGCATTTGATGTTAGGCGTCAAAACCTAACATGAAATGCTGTTATAACTTGAAGTTATAACAGCGCTATTAAAACAATTTCTCTAACAACTATATTATAACTTGAAGAAAAACCATTTGAGCACTCTACACTTAATATTAAATTGAAGTTAGTATTAAAGTTAGTCATTTTATGTTAGGTTTAGACCGCAAGTAATATAACATAAACATGACTTGACGTTTACACATGACATAAAATGACTAGCATTAACACCTAACATCATGTTAATCTGGTATGTGATGGAAATCGATATTTTATTCGTACATAAATTCGATTTCATTGCATCTTGCGACTCGCAGAATAGAAATTTGGATATTAGTTTTGTGAAATCGCGATATGAAATCGATCGATTTCCATCACATACCAGAATGTTACCTTCGTTTTCAACGTGGTTGTTAACAACGCTTTCATAGCACCTTGTCTTAACAGCATGTCATGTCTAATGTAGACGTAGGGTGATGTTACTGTTTGTATGTATCTAAATTTTATGTGTTCGGGCTTTGTTATAAAAAATTGTGAAAGCTGAAGAAGCAAAAGAAAACCATTTCGATTTGAAATCTCAGGAAAGAAATTTCAGGAAAGAGTTTAGCTAAAAAGCTCATTTATTTCAGCTTTTTAATTTGTTATGTTTTAGATGTTTGAGATATTTTATCTGAACTTAGCTTCAAATGCACTAAATTGTGCGATTAAAAGAACAGTGTCTTTAATATTTGAAATTTTGCGATTTCAAAACGAAATGATTTTCAGAACATGACCGTAGGTATTGGAAATTTGTAATACATATTTGCACTTTGGTACAACTTCTGTGACAAATCTGATTAATACACATTCTGCCTGTTCATAGAATCCGATACGGAATTGGATTGGAATTCCGTTTCCAATTGTGAGTGCGTTCATGAATACACACTAACGTGTGTATTTAGTAATTAGAGCAAGGAAAAATTTTATGCAGCTGATAAATGCATAAATTAAAGTGCTCCTGAACTCCTTCATGAACAATTAATTCCGTTTCTCAACGGAAATTTTCAAATCCAAGTATAAAGGGTTTTCATGAACGCAATCAACCGGCTTTGTTGAGAAAACGATACCAAACCATCCGTATTGGATTCTGTGAACAGGCTGATTATTTACATTTTCAACGTACTTTTTTCTTCGTTCCGGCAGTTATTGACTTTTCCGGGTGAGTACTCATATGTATATCTAAATCCACTTGCCGGAAAAACTCTTTTGAACATATGCTACAAGGTATCATTTGCCCCAAATGCATTCGTCTGTGAACGTTAAGACTGCCCTTTTCAAAGAAGGCTTTGTCGCAAAACTCACATTTGTGCTTTTTCACCCTATTTTCATTGTGGATTTTCATGTGCGCACTTATATACGCTTCTTCAAGAAATTTAACACCACATATGGGGCAAGGTGCTTTGCGTTCTCGGTTTGTGGCATGGGTTCTTTCGTGCTTTTTTAATGAATATTTGTTATGCAAAATTTTTGCTAGAACGACATAATTTCGACCAATTTTCCAAACATTTACATAATAAAAAATATACTTACAGCAGTAGGAGCACATACAAGGAATATGTTCTTGTTTTGTTTTGAGTTTACGCCTGTTTGATGTACTACTATTTTTGTTTTTATTATCATTTAGTTCGTTCGATGATCCTTTATTTAATCTTTTTTTATAACGCGTATTATAAGATGAAGTCTTCAGGTTTTTATAGTTATTGCCGTCAAAACTGGTATCGTCTTTTTTTTCTTCTTTACTTAAAGTAACAATTTTAGATTTACTATTTAACGAGTTCATTGATTTTGAAACATTGTCTTCAATATTAGTTTGTAAAGATAGCTCAAATTTACATTCGTCCTTTTCATATTCTATCTCAACAAATTCCTGGAAATGCATTTCCTCAGATTTTAGTGATGTCTCATCAAAACTCTCATATTCATATTCCTCGTGTATAACAGATTCTGCATCAGGTTTTTCTAAAAGTATTGTCTCAAAATCTGTTGAATAGTTTACCTCATCCTCCATAATTACTGATTCTTCTACGTCCGAATTAATGCAATTAACTTCTAGAAGAAAGTTGTGGGAATCAATTGCTTTTATAATTAATGCATGAACCATCTCTAAGCCATTTGAACAATTTTGACACAGCATAGATGAAAAGGGATCAGGGTCTAATCAAAATATACATACATACATAGAGTGTGTTAAAATTTCTATTGGATATATTATTTGAGTCCACCGTATACAAACCAAGAGGAGTTAATTGCGTGTATTTGTAGTAACAATCTTTGTAGTTTATATCGCTGTATTCAACCAATGTATTGCTCCAATCCAAAACAACATTTTCATCTAAGCAAACACGGCAAACAGTGTTCTTAAATTCATCAGAACTCATTTTAACTTTGCAGTTGTAATTTGTGATTGCAGAAAAACAGAATTTGTTAATTTTTTTAGTCTTTTTTAGAAAAAGATACACAACATTCCCTGGAAGTTGATAACACAACACGCTAAATTAATACCAAGGCGTAATTAACAGGTGGGACGACGAGTTCAGCTGACTAGCTTCAGCTTACTCGATGAAACGTCAAACTTAGTATCAAGCGATGATATGCTCATATCATAAGCGCTACCATTTTGGCTCTAATAGTGCGTTTCCATATACATCTTTTTGGCCAAAATATGAGTTTTGAGCAAAATACGTGTTTTCCCATACAATTGTCATGTGAGCAAAACACCTCAAACAGCGTGTTTTGCTCCAAATTATGTCGAAATTTGTCTATGCGACACTGCGTTGTCTCTGACTACAAATGCAACTCTGGTTCATCCATATACTGTGATTAACAAATGCGAAAAAAGTGACACTGTTCTGCGGCCATATAAGGAAAGAAATCAAGGCGGATTTATACAGGTGATATTATAAGCACAGCTGTTCTACTTTTTTTCCGCAAATTAGATGCTCGTATGTCAAAATTTGATCGGCGTGAACAAATTAAACTCACCACAACAAACCGTAACAGCTGTCCGTTGTTCTTTCTGTTGTTGCTATTGTATTATTTGATAAGTGGTGAATTATTTTAACTGAGAAAAGGTACAGTATGCAATGAATATAATAAAATAAATAATTTAAAAGGCTCTTAGATATATTAAAACATTTCTTTATTTCGTACCCAAGAATTAGTTTAGATTTAACAACAAAAATACTTTTTTGGGGAATGTAAGTCTTTTAAATTTCATTTGAACAAAAAAGGCTCACAAAGACCCAAAGAGTATTTTTGCTGTAAATCTAAAATAATTCCTGCGTAAGATTGAAACAAAAGCCAAAGTAAAGCTTAGACCAATAGAAAACAAACTGCGTACAGTTTTTTGGGTAAAAAATAAAACTATGGGGTGATAATCACCAACAAACTTTTCCATTCCGCAAAAAATGCTCAAAAACACCCAAAAAGTATTTTTGCTGTAAAATCTAAAATAATTCTTGTGCAAGATTGAAACAAAAGCCAAAATTTAGCTTAGACCAATAGAAAACAAACTGCGTACAGCTTTTTGGGTAAAAAATAAAACTATGGGGTGATAATCACCAACAAACTTTTCCATTCCGCAAAAAATGCTCAAAAACACCCAAAAAGTATATTTGCTGTAAAATCTAAAATAATTCTTGTGCAAGATTAAATCAAAAGCCCAAATCAAGCTTAGACAAATAGAAAACAAACTGCGTACAGCTTTTTGGGTAAAAAATAAAACTATGGGTTGATAATCACCAACAAACTTTTCCATTCCGAAAAAATGCGGAATGGAAAAGTTTGTTGGTGATTATCACCCCATAGTTTTATTTTTTACCCAAAAAGCTGTCCGCAGTTTGTTTTCTATTGGTCTAAGCTAAATTTTGGCTTTTGTTTCAATCTTGCACAAGAATTATTTTAGATTTTACAGCAAAAATACTTTTTGGGTGTTTTTGAGCATTTTTTGCGGAATGGAAAAGTTTGTTGGTGATTATCACCCCATAGTTTTATTTTTTACCCAAAAAACTGTACGCAGTTTGTTTTTTATTGGTCTAAGCTTGATTTTGGCTTTTCATTTAATCTTGCACAAGAATTATTTTAGATTTTACAGCAAAAATACTTTTTGGGTGTTTTTGAGCATTTTTTGCGGAATGGAAAAGTTTGTTGGTGATTATCACCCCATAGTTTTATTTTTTACCCAAAAAACTGTACGCAGTTTGTTTTATATTCGTCTAGGCTTGATTTTGGCTTTTGATTTAATCTTGCACAAGAATTATTTTAGAT